>CM060975.1:117917408-118074908 GCA_030765065.1 Deroplatys truncata
TAGGTAGGTAGGTAGGTAGGTAGGTAGGTAGGTAGGTAGGTAGGTAGGTAGGTAGGTAGGTAGGTAGGTAGGTAGGTAGGTAGGTAGGTAGGTAGGTAGGTAGGTAGGTAGGTAGGTAGGTAGGTAGGTAGGTAGGTAGGTAGGTAGGTAGGTAGGTAGGTAGGTAGGTAGGTAGGTAGGTAGGTAGGTAGGTAGGTAGGTAGGTAGGTAGGTAGGTAGGTAGGTAGGTAGGTAGGTAGGTAGGTAGTAGGTAGGTAGGTAGGTAGGTAGGTAGGTAGGTAGGGTAGGTAGGTAGGTAGGTAGGTAGGTAGGTAGGTAGGTAGGTAGGTAGGTAGGTAGGTAGGTAGGTAGGTAGGTAGGTAGGTAGGTAGGTAGGTAGGGTAGGTAGGTAGGTAGGTAGGTAGGTAGGTAGGTAGGTAGGTAGGTAGGTAGGTAGGTAGGTAGGTAGGTAGTAGGTAGGTAGGTAGGTAGGTAGGTAGGTAGGTAGGTAGGTAGGTAGGTAGGTAGGTAGGTAGGTAGGTAGGTAGGTAGGTAGGTAGGTAGGTAGGTAGGTAGGTAGGTGGTAGGTAGGTAGGTAGGTAGGTAGGTAGGTAGGTAGGTAGGTAGGGTAGGTAGTAGGTAGGTAGGTAGGTAGGTAGGTAGGTAGGTAGGTAGGTAGGTAGGTAGGTAGGTAGGTAGGTAGGTAGGTAGGTAGGTAGGTAGGTAGGTAGGTAGGTAGGTAGGTAGGTAGGTAGGTAGGTAGGTAGGTAGGTAGGTAGGTAGGTAGGTAGGTAGGTAGGTAGGTAGGTAGGTAGGTAGGTAGGTAGTAGGTAGGTAGGTAGGTAGGTAGGTAGGTAGGTAGGTAGGTAGGTAGGTAGGTAGGTAGGTAGGTAGGTAGGTAGGTAGGTAGGTAGGTAGGTAGGTAGGTAGGTAGGTAGGTAGGTAGGTAGGTAGGTAGGTAGGTAGGTAGGTAGGTAGGTAGGTAGGTAGGTAGGTAGGTAGGTAGGTAGGTAGGTAGGTAGGTAGGTAGGTAGGTAGGTAGGTAGGTAGGTAGGTAGGTAGGTAGGTAGGTAGGTAGGTAGGTAGGTAGGTAGGTAGGTAGGTAGGTAGGTAGGTAGGTAGGTAGGTAGGTAGGTAGGTAGGTAGGTAGGTAGTAGGTAGGTAGGTAGGTAGGTAGGTAGGTAGGTAGGTAGGTAGGTAGGTAGGTAGGTAGGTAGGTAGGTAGGTAGGTAGGTAGGTAGGTAGGTAGGTAGGTAGGTAGGTAGGTAGGTAGGTAGGTAGGTAGGTAGGTAGGTAGGTAGGTAGGTAGGTAGGTAGGTAGGTAGGTAGGTAGGTAGGTAGGTAGGTAGGTAGGTAGGTAGGTAGGTAGGTAGGTAGGTAGGTAGGTAGGTAGGTAGGTAGGTAGGTAGGTAGGTAGGTAGGTAGGTAGGTAGGTAGGTAGGTAGGTAGGTAGGTAGGTAGGTAGGTAGGTAGGTAGGTAGGTAGGTAGGTAGGTAGGTAGGTAGGTAGGTAGGTAGGTAGGTAGGTAGGTAGGTAGGTAGGTAGTAGGTAGGTAGGTAGGTAGGTAGGTAGGTAGGTAGGTAGGTAGGTAGGTAGGTAGGTAGGTAGGTAGGTAGGTAGGTAGGTAGGTAGGTAGGTAGGTAGGTAGGTAGGTAGGTAGGTAGGTAGGTAGGTAGGTAGGTAGGTAGGTAGGTAGGTAGGTAGGTAGGTAGGTAGGTAGGTAGGTAGGTAGGTAGGTAGGTAGGTAGGTAGGTAGGTAGGTAGGTAGGTAGGTAGGTAGGTAGGTAGGTAGGTAGGTAGGTAGGTAGGTAGGTAGGTAGGTAGGTAGGTAGGTAGGTAGGTAGGTAGGTAGGTAGGTAGGTAGGTAGGTAGGTAGGTAGGTAGGTAGGTAGGTAGGTAGGTAGGTAGGTAGGTAGGTAGGTAGGTAGGTAGGTAGGTAGGTAGGTAGGTAGGTAGGTAGGTAGGTAGGTAGGTAGGTAGGTAGTAGGTAGGTAGGTAGGTAGGTAGGTAGGTAGGTAGGTAGGTAGGTAGGTAGGTAGGTAGGTAGGTAGGTAGGTAGGTAGGTAGGTAGGTAGGTAGGTAGGTAGGTAGGTAGGTAGGTAGGTAGGTAGGTAGGTAGGTAGGTAGGTAGGTAGGTAGGTAGGTAGGTAGGTAGGTAGGTAGGTAGGTAGGTAGGTAGGTAGGTAGGTAGGTAGGTAGGTAGGTAGGTAGGTAGGTAGGTAGGTAGGTAGGTAGGTAGGTAGGTAGGTAGGTAGGTAGGTAGGTAGGTAGGTAGGTAGGTAGGTAGGTAGGTAGGTAGGTAGGTAGGTAGGTAGGTAGGTAGGTAGGTAGGTAGGTAGGTAGGTAGGTAGGTAGGTAGGTAGGTAGGTAGGTAGGTAGGTAGGTAGGTAGGTAGGTAGGTAGGTAGGTAGGTAGGTAGGTAGGTAGGTAGGTAGGTAGGTAGGTAGGTAGGTAGGTAGGTAGGTAGGTAGGTAGGTAGGTAGGTAGGTAGGTAGGTAGGTAGGTAGGTAGGTAGGTAGGTAGGTAGGTAGGTAGGTAGGTAGGTAGGTAGGTAGGTAGGTAGGTAGGTAGGTAGGTAGGTAGGTAGGTAGGTAGGTAGGTAGGTAGGTAGGTAGGTAGGTAGGTAGGTAGGTAGGTAGGTAGGTAGGTAGGTAGGTAGGTAGGTAGGTAGGTAGGTAGGTAGGTAGGTAGGTAGGTAGGTAGGTAGGTAGGTAGGTAGGTAGGTAGGTAGGTAGGTAGGTAGGTAGGTAGGTAGGTAGGTAGGTAGGTAGGTAGGTAGGTAGGTAGGTAGGTAGGTAGGTAGGTAGGTAGGTAGGTAGGTAGGTAGGTAGGTAGGTAGGTAGGTAGGTAGGTAGGTAGGTAGGTAGGTAGTAGGTAGGTAGGTAGGTAGGTAGGTAGGTAGGTAGGTAGGTAGGTAGGTAGGTAGGTAGGTAGGTAGGTAGGTAGGTAGGTAGGTAGGTAGGTAGGTAGGTAGGTAGGTAGGTAGGTAGGTAGGTAGGTAGGTAGGTAGGTAGGTAGGTAGGTAGGTAGGTAGGTAGGTAGGTAGGTAGGTAGGTAGGTAGGTAGGTAGGTAGGTAGGTAGGTAGGTAGGTAGGTAGGTAGGTAGGTAGGTAGGTAGGTAGGTAGGTAGGTAGGTAGGTAGGTAGGTAGGTAGGTAGGTAGGTAGGTAGGTAGGTAGGTAGGTAGGTAGGTAGGTAGGTAGGTAGGTAGGTAGGTAGTAGGTAGGTAGGTAGGTAGGTAGGTAGGTAGGTAGGTAGGTAGGTAGGTAGGTAGGTAGGTAGGTAGGTAGGTAGGTAGGTAGGTAGGTAGGTAGGTAGGTAGGTAGGTAGGTAGGTAGGTAGGTAGGTAGGTACGGTAGGTAGGTAGGTAGGTAGGTAGGTAGGTAGGTAGGTAGGTAGGTAGGTAGGTAGGTAGGTAGGTAGGTAGGTAGGTAGGTAGGTAGGTAGGTAGGTAGGTAGGTAGGTAGGTAGGTAGGTAGGTAGGTAGGTAGGTAAGGTAGGTAGGTAGGTAGGTAGGTAGGTAGGTAGGTAGGTAGGTAGGTAGGTAGGTAGGTAGGTAGGTAGGTAGGTAGGTAGTAGGTAGGTAGGTAGGTAGGTAGGTAGGTAGGTAGGTAGGTAGGTAGGTAGGTAGGTAGGTAGGTAGGTAGGTAGGTAGGTAGGTAGGTAGGTAGGTAGGTAGGTAGGTAGGTAGGTAGGTAGGTAGGTAGGTAGGTAGGTAGGTAGGTAGGTAGGTAGGTAGGTAGGTAGGTAGGTAGGTAGGTAGGTAGGTAGGTAGGTAGGTAGGTAGGTAGGTAGGTAGGTAGGTAGGTAGGTAGGTAGGTAGGTAGGTAGGTAGGTAGGTAGGTAGGTAGGTAGGTAGGTAGGTAGTAGGTAGGTAGGTAGGTAGGTAGGTAGGTAGGTAGGTAGGTAGGTAGGTAGGTAGGTAGGTAGGTAGGTAGGTAGGTAGGTAGGTAGGTAGGTAGGTAGGTAGGTAGGTAGGTAGGTAGGTAGGTAGGTAGGTAGGTAGGTAGGTAGGTAGGTAGGTAGGTAGGTAGGTAGGTAGGTAGGTAGGTAGGTAGGTAGGTAGGTAGGTAGTAGGTAGGTAGGTAGGTAGGTAGGTAGGTAGGTAGGTAGGTAGGTAGGTAGGTAGGTAGGTAGGTAGGTAGGTAGGTAGGTAGGTAGGTAGGTAGGTAGGTAGGTAGGTAGGTAGGTAGGTAGGTAGGTAGGTAGGTAGGTAGGTAGGTAGGTAGGTAGGTAGGTAGGTAGGTAGGTAGGTAGGTAGGTAGGTAGGTAGGTAGGTAGGTAGGTAGGTAGGTAGGTAGGTAGGTAGGTCAGGTAGGTAGGTAGGTAGGTAGGTAGGTAGGTAGGTAGGTAGGTAGGTAGGTAGGTAGGTAGGTAGGTAGGTAGGTAGGTAGGTAGGTAGGTAGGTAGGTAGGTAGGTAGGTAGGTAGGTAGGTAGGTAGGTAGGTAGGTAGGTAGGTAGGTAGGTAGGTAGGTAGGTAGGTAGGTAGGTAGGTAGGTAGGTAGGTAGGTAGGTAGGTAGGTAGGTAGGTAGGTAGGTAGGTAGGTAGGTAGGTAGGTAGGTAGGTAGGTAGGTAGGTAGGTAGGTAGGTAGGTAGGTAGGTAGGTAGGTAGGTAGGTAGGTAGGTAGGTAGGTAGGTAGGTAGGTAGGTAGGTAGGTAGGTAGGTAGGTAGGTAGGTAGGTAGGTAGGTAGGTAGGTAGGTAGGTAGGTAGGTAGGTAGGTAGGTAGGTAGGTAGGTAGGTAGGTAGGTAGGTAGGTAGGTAGGTAGGTAGGTAGGTAGGTAGGTAGGTAGTAGGTAGGTAGGTAGGTAGGTAGGTAGGTAGGTAGGTAGGTAGGTAGGTAGGTAGGTAGGTAGGTAGGTAGGTAGGTAGGTAGGTAGGTAGGTAGGTAGGTAGGTAGGTAGGTAGGTAGGTAGGTAGGTAGGTAGGTAGGTAGGTAGGTAGGTAGGTAGGTAGGTAGGTAGGTAGGTAGGTAGGTAGGTAGGTCGGTAGGTAGGTAGGTAGGTAGGTAGGTAGGTAGGTAGGTAGGTAGGTAGGTAGCGTAGGTAGGTAGGTAGGTAGGTAGGTAGGTAGGTAGGTAGGTAGGTAGGTAGGTAGGTAGGTAGGTAGGTAGGTAGGTAGGTAGGTAGGTAGGTAGGTAGGTAGGTAGGTAGGTAGGTAGGTAGGTAGGTAGGTAGGTAGGTAGGTAGGTAGGTAGGTAGGGTAGGTAGGTAGGTAGGTAGGTAGGTAGGTAGGTAGGTAGGTAGGTAGGTAGGTAGGTAGGTAGGTAGGTAGGTAGGTAGGTAGGTAGGTAGGTAGGTAGGTAGGTAGGTAGGTAGGTAGGTAGGTAGGTAGGTAGGTAGGTAGGTAGGTAGGTAGGTAGGTAGGTAGGTAGGTAGGTAGGTAGGTAGGTAGGTAGGTAGGTAGGTAGGTAGGTAGGTAGGTAGGTAGGTAGGTAGGTAGGTAGGTAGGTAGGTAGGTAGGTAGGTAGGTAGGTAGGTAGGTAGGTAGGTAGGTAGGTAGGTAGGTAGGTAGGTAGGTAGGTAGGTAGGTAGGTAGGTAGGTAGGTAGGTAGGTAGGTAGGTAGGTAGGTAGGTAGGTAGGTAGGTAGGTAGGTAGGTAGGTAGGTAGGTAGGTAGGTAGGTAGGTAGGTAGGTAGGTAGGTAGGTAGGTAGGTAGGTAGGTAGGTAGGTAGGTAGGTAGGTAGGTAGGTAGGTAGGTAGGTAGGTAGGTAGGTAGGTAGGTAGGTAGGTAGGTAGGTAGGTAGGTAGGTAGGTAGGTAGGTAGGTAGGTAGGTAGGTAGGTAGGTAGGTAGGTAGGTAGGTAGGTAGGTAGGTAGGTAGGTAGGTAGGTAGGTAGGTAGGTAGGTAGGTAGGTAGGTAGGTAGGTAGGTAGGTAGGTAGGTTAGGTAGGTAGGTAGGTAGGTAGGTAGGTAGGTAGGTAGGTAGGTAGGTAGGTAGGTAGGTAGGTAGGTAGGTAGGTAGGTAGGTAGGTAGGTAGGTAGGTAGGTAGGTAGGTAGGTAGGTAGGTAGGTAGGTAGGTAGGTAGGTAGGTAGGTAGGTAGTAGGTAGGTAGGTAGGTAGGTAGGTAGGTAGGTAGGTAGGTAGGTAGGTAGGTAGGTAGGTAGGTAGGTAGGTAGGTAGGTAGGTAGGTAGGTAGGTAGGTAGGTAGGTAGGTAGGTAGGTAGGTAGGTAGGTAGGTAGGTAGGTAGGTAGGTAGGTAGGTAGGTAGGTAGGTAGGTAGGTAGGTAGGTAGGTAGGTAGGTAGGTAGGTAGGTAGGTAGGTAGGTAGGTAGGTAGGTAGGTAGGTAGGTAGGTAGTAGGTAGGTAGGTAGGTAGGTAGGTAGGTAGGTAGGTAGGTAGGTAGGTAGGTAGGTAGGTAGGTAGGTAGGTAGGTAGGTAGGTAGGTAGGTAGGTAGGTAGGTAGGTAGGTAGGTAGGTAGGTAGGTAGGTAGGTAGGTAGGTAGGTAGGTAGGTAGGTAGGTAGGTAGGTAGGTAGGTAGGTAGGTAGGTAGGTAGGAGGTAGGTAGGTAGGTAGGTAGGTAGGTAGGTAGGTAGGTAGGTAGGTAGGTAGGTAGGTAGGTAGGTAGGTAGGTAGGTAGGTAGGTAGGTAGGTAGGTAGGTAGGTAGGTAGGTAGGTAGGAGGTAGGTAGGTAGGTAGGTAGGTAGGTAGGTAGGTAGGTAGGTAGGTAGGTAGGTAGGTAGGTAGGTAGGTAGGTAGGTAGGTAGGTAGGTAGGTAGGTAGGTAGGTAGGTAGGTAGGTAGGTAGGTAGGTAGGTAGGTAGGTAGGTAGTAGGTAGGTAGGTAGGTAGGTAGGTAGGTAGGTAGGTAGGTAGGTAGGTAGGTAGGTAGGTAGGTAGGTAGGTAGGTAGGTAGGTAGGTAGGTAGGTAGGTAGGTAGGTAGGTAGGTAGGTAGGTAGGTAGGTAGGTAGGTAGGTAGGTAGGTAGGTAGGTAGGTAGGTAGGTAGGTAGTAGGTAGGTAGGTAGGTAGGTAGGTAGGTAGGTAGGTAGGTAGGTAGGTAGGTAGGTAGGTAGGTAGGTAGGTAGGTAGGTAGGTAGGTAGGTAGGTAGGTAGGTAGGTAGGTAGGTAGGTAGGTAGGTAGGTAGGTAGGTAGGTAGGTAGGTAGGTAGGTAGGTAGGTAGGTAGGTAGGTAGGTAGGTAGGTAGGTAGGTAGGTAGGTAGGTAGGTAGGTAGGTAGGTAGGTAGGTAGGTAGGTAGGTAGGTAGGTAGGTAGGTAGGTAGGTAGGTAGGTAGGTAGGTAGGTAGGTAGGTAGGTAGGTAGGTAGGTAGGTAGGTAGGTAGGTAGGTAGGTAGGTAGGTAGGTAGGTAGGTAGGTAGGTAGGTAGGTAGGTAGGTAGGTAGGTAGGTAGGTAGGTAGGTAGGTAGGTAGGTAGGTGGTAGGTAGGTAGGTAGGTAGGTAGGTAGGTAGGTAGGTAGGTAGGTAGGTAGGTAGGTAGGGTAGGTAGGTAGGTAGGTAGGTAGGTAGGTAGGTAGGTAGGTAGGTAGGTAGGTAGGTAGGTAGGTAGGTAGGTAGGTAGGTAGGTAGGTAGGTAGGTAGGTAGGTAGGTAGGTAGGTAGGTAGGTAGGTAGGTAGGTAGGTAGGTAGGTAGGTAGGTAGGTAGGTAGGTAGGTAGGTAGGTAGGTAGGTAGGTAGGTAGGTTAGGTAGGTAGGTAGGTAGGTAGGTAGGTAGGTAGGTAGGTAGGTAGGTAGGTAGGTAGGTAGGTAGGTAGGTAGGTAGGTAGGTAGGTAGGTAGGTAGGTAGGTAGGTAGGTAGGTAGGTAGGTAGGTAGGTAGGTAGGTAGGTAGTAGGTAGGTAGGTAGGTAGGTAGGTAGGTAGGTAGGTAGGTAGGTAGGTAGGTAGGTAGGTAGGTAGGTAGGTAGGTAGGTAGGTAGGTAGGTAGGTAGGTAGGTAGGTAGGTAGGTAGGTAGGTAGGTAGGTGGTAGGTAGGTAGGTAGGTAGGTAGGTAGGTAGGTAGGTAGGTAGGTAGGTAGGTAGGTAGGTAGGTAGGTAGGTAGTGTAGGTAGGTAGGTAGGTGGGAGGTAGGGTAGGTGGTGGGTGGGTGGGAGTGGGTGGAGTGGGTGGGTGGGTGGGTGGGTGGGTGGTGGTGGGTGGGTGGGTGGGTGGAGTGGGTGGGTGGAGTGGGTGGGTGGGAGGGTGGGTGGGTGGGTGGGTGGGTGGGTGGGAGGTGGGTGGGTGGGTGGGTGGGTGGGTGGGTGGGTGGGTGGGTGGGTGGGTGGGTGGGTGGGTGGTGGGTGGGTGGGTGGGTGGGTGGGTGGGTGGGTGGGTGGGTGGGTGGGTGGTGTGGGTGGGTGGGTGGGTGGGTGGGTGGGTGGGTGGGTGGGTGGGTGGGTGGTGTGGGTGGGTGGGTGGGTAGGGTGGGTAGGTGGGTGGGTAGGGTGGGTGGGTGGGTGGGTGGGTGGGTGGGTGGGTGGGTGGGTGGGTGGGTGGAGTGGGTGGTGGGTGGGTAGGGTGGGTGGGTGGGTGGGTGGGTGGGTGGGTGGGTGGGTGGGTGGGTGGGTGGGTGGGTGGGTGGTGGGTGGGTGGGTGGGTGGGTGGGTGGGTGGGTGGGTGGGTGGGTGGGTGGGTGGGTGGGTGGGTGGGTGGGGTGGGTGGGTGGGTGGGTGGGTGGGTGGTGGGTGGGTGGTGGGTGGGTGGTGTGGGTGGGTGGGTGGGTGGGTGGGTGGGTGGGTGGGTGGGTGGGTGGGTGGGTGGGTGGGTGGGTGGGTGGGTGGGTGGGTGGGTGGGTGGGTGGGTGGGTGGGTGGGTGGGTGGGTGGGTGGGTGGGTGGGTGGGTGGGTGGGTGGGTGGGTGGGTGGGTGGGTGGGTGGGTGGGTGGTGGGTGGGTGGGTGGGTGGGTGGGTGGGTGGGTGGGTGGGTGGGTGGGTGGGTGGGTGGGTGGGTGGGTGGGTGGGTGGGTGGGTGGGTGGGTGGGTGGGTGGGTGGGTGGGTGGGTGGGTGGGTGGGTGGGTGGGTGGGTGGGTGGGTGGGTGGGTGGGTGGGTGGGTGGGTGGGTGGGTGGGTGGGTGGGTGGGTGGGTGGGTGGGTGGGTGGGTGGGTGGGTGGGTGGGTGGGTGGGTGGGTGGGTGGGTGGGTGGGTGGGTGGGTGGGTGGGTGGGTGGGTGGGTGGGTGGGTGGGTGGGTGGGTGGGTGGGTGGGTGGGTGGGTGGGTGGGTGGGTGGGTGGGTGGGTGGGTGGGTGGGTGGGTGGGTGGGTGGGTGGGTGGGTGGGTGGGTGGGTGGGTGGGTGGGTGGGTGGGTGGGTGGGTGGGTGGGTGGGTGGGTGGGTGGGTGGGTGGGTGGGTGGGTGGGTGGGTGGGTGGGTGGGTGGGTGGGTGGGTGGGTGGGTGGGTGGGTGGGTGGGTGGGTGGGTGGGTGGGTGGGTGGGTGGGTGGGTGGGTGGGTGGGTGGGTGGGTGGGTGGGTGGGTGGGTGGGTGGGTGGGTGGGTGGGTGGGTGGGTGGGTGGGTGGGTGGGTGGGTGGGTGGGTGGGTGGGTGGGTGGGTGGGTGGGTGGGTGGGTGGGTGGGTGGGTGGGTGGGTGGGTGGGTGGGTGGGTGGGTGGGTGGGTGGGTGGGTGGGTGGGTGGGTGGGTGGGTGGGTGGGTGGGTGGGTGGGTGGGTGGGTGGGTGGGTGGGTGGGTGGGTGGGTGGGTGGGTGGGTGGGTGGGTGGGTGGGTGGGTGGGTGGGTGGGTGGGTGGGTGGGTGGGTGGGTGGGTGGGTGGGTCGGTAGGTCGGTAGGTAGGTAGGAGGTAGGGTAGGTAGGTAGGTAGGTAGGTAGGTAGGTAGGTAGGTAGGTAGGTAGGTAGGTAGGTAGGTAGGTAGGTAGGTAGGTAGGTAGGTAGGTAGGTAGGTAGGTAGGTAGGTAGGTAGGTAGGTAGGTAGGTAGGTAGGTAGGTAGGTAGGTAGGTAGGTAGGTAGGTAGGTAGGTAGGTAGGTAGGTAGGTAGGTAGGTAGGTAGGTAGGTAGGTAGGTAGGTAGGTAGGTAGGTAGGTAGGTAGGTAGGTAGGTAGGTAGGTAGGTAGGTAGGTAGGTAGGTAGGTAGGTAGGTAGGTAGGTAGGTAGGTAGGTAGGTAGGTAGGTAGGTAGGTAGGTAGGTAGGTAGGTAGGTAGGTAGGTAGGTAGGTAGGTAGGTAGGTAGGTAGGTAGGTAGGTAGGTAGGTAGGTAGGTAGGTAGGTAGGTAGGTAGGTAGGTAGGTAGGTAGGTAGGTAGGTAGGTAGGTAGGTAGGTAGGTAGGTAGGTAGGTAGGTAGGTAGGTAGGTAGGTAGGTAGGTAGGTAGGTAGGTAGGTAGGTAGGTAGGTAGGTAGGTAGGTAGGTAGGTAGGTAGGTAGGTAGGTAGGTAGGTAGGTAGGTAGGTAGGTAGGTAGGTAGGTAGGTAGGTAGGTAGGTAGGTAGGTAGGTAGGTAGGTAGGTAGGTAGGTAGGTAGGTAGGTAGGTAGGTAGGTAGGTAGGTAGGTAGGTAGGTAGGTAGGTAGGTAGGTAGGTAGGTAGGTAGGTAGGTAGGTAGGTAGGTAGGTAGGTAGGTAGGTAGGTAGGTAGGTAGGTAGGTAGGTAGGTAGGTAGGTAGGTAGGTAGGTAGGTAGGTAGGTAGGTAGGTAGGTAGGTAGGTAGGTAGGTAGGTAGGTAGGTAGGTAGGTAGGTAGGTAGGTAGGTAGGTAGGTAGGTAGGTAGGTAGGTAGGTAGGTAGGTAGGTAGGTAGGTAGGTAGGTAGGTAGGTAGGTAGGTAGGTAGGTAGGTAGGTAGGTAGGTAGGTAGGTAGGTAGGTAGGTAGGTAGGTAGGTAGGTAGGTAGGTAGGTAGGTAGGTAGGTAGGTAGGTAGGTAGGTAGGTAGGTAGGTAGGTAGGTAGGTAGGTAGGTAGGTAGGTAGGTAGGTAGGTAGGTAGGTAGGTAGGTAGGTAGGTAGGTAGGTAGGTAGGTAGGTAGGTAGGTAGGTAGGTAGGTAGGTAGGTAGGTAGGTAGGTAGGTAGGTAGGTAGGTAGGTAGGTAGGTAGGTAGGTAGGTAGGTAGGTAGGTAGGTAGGTAGGTAGGTAGGTAGGTAGGTAGGTAGGTAGGTAGGTAGGTAGGTAGGTAGGTAGGTAGGTAGGTAGGTAGGTAGGTAGGTAGGTAGGTAGGTAGGTAGGTAGGTAGGTAGGTAGGTAGGTAGGTAGGTAGGTAGGTAGGTAGGTAGGTAGGTAGGTAGGTAGGTAGGTAGGTAGGTAGGTAGGTAGGTAGGTAGGTAGGTAGGTAGGTAGGTAGGTAGGTAGGTAGGTAGGTAGGTAGGTAGGTAGGTAGGTAGGTAGGTAGGTAGGTAGGTAGGTAGGTAGGTAGGTAGGTAGGTAGGTAGGTAGGTAGGTAGGTAGGTAGGTAGGTAGGTAGGTAGGTAGGTAGGTAGGTAGGTAGGTAGGTAGGTAGGTAGGTAGGTAGGTAGGTAGGTAGGTAGGTAGGTAGGTAGGTAGGTAGGTAGGTAGGTAGGTAGGTAGGTAGGTAGGTAGGTAGGTAGGTAGGTAGGTAGGTAGGTAGGTAGGTAGGTAGGTAGGTAGGTAGGTAGGTAGGTAGGTAGGTAGGTAGGTAGGTAGGTAGGTAGGTAGGTAGGTAGGTAGGTAGGTAGGTAGGTAGGTAGGTAGGTAGGTAGGTAGGTAGGTAGGTAGGTAGGTAGGTAGGTAGGTAGGTAGGTAGGTAGGTAGGTAGGTAGGTAGGTAGGTAGGTAGGTAGGTAGGTAGGTAGGTAGGTAGGTAGGTAGGTAGGTAGGTAGGTAGGTAGGTAGGTAGGTAGGTAGGTAGGTAGGTAGGTAGGTAGGTAGGTAGGTAGGTAGGTAGGTAGGTAGGTAGGTAGGTAGGTAGGTAGGTAGGTAGGTAGGTAGGTAGGTAGGTAGGTAGGTAGGTAGGTAGGTAGGTAGGTAGGTAGGTAGGTAGGTAGGTAGGTAGGTAGGTAGGTAGGTAGGTAGGTAGGTAGGTAGGTAGGTAGGTAGGTAGGTAGGTAGGTAGGTAGGTAGGTAGGTAGGTAGGTAGGTAGGTAGGTAGGTAGGTAGGTAGGTAGGTAGGTAGGTAGGTAGGTAGGTAGGTAGGTAGGTAGGTAGGTAGGTAGGTAGGTAGGTAGGTAGGTAGGTAGGTAGGTAGGTAGGTAGGTAGGTAGGTAGGTAGGTAGGTAGGTAGGTAGGTAGGTAGGTAGGTAGGTAGGTAGGTAGGTAGGTAGGTAGGTAGGTAGGTAGGTAGGTAGGTAGGTAGGTAGGTAGGTAGGTAGGTAGGTAGGTAGGTCGCACCAAGGATGCTCTTTGTGACTCTCTCCGTCCTCGGCTTTCGTCTGGCTGCCGGAGTATCCGAAATCCCTTGAGGGTATTGGACTCCTGTGTAAGGTGGGGTCCCCGGTCTGCCTGTCCGTCTGCCGGGGTGTCTCTATCTGGAAACCTAGGGACCCTGCCATTGCTGTACCGTCACTCCTGGTTCCGGCCGCCCGGTATCTCCTCTCCTTCATCCTTCCTCCCAGGGACGCCTCCTCGTGGGGCGTAGGTGCAAAATCCACTCTGGATCGGTGCCGAGTACTCTCCGTAATCAATCCAATCCAAGCACGTGGTTTCTTGCTTTGCAAATATGCGCGAATTTATTTTTTCCATTTTTGCTTTGAATAAGCTTTTTCTGTAATTAACATTTTCTGGTATATCTACATGACCCGTTTTCTCAGAAACTATTGAGGGAGTCAAATTAAGTTTTAAGATATGGAAGCAACTTCTCTTGCTGCAATGGGCCTACTTCGGTGTTAATACCATGGTTATTTATTTTAAAACATAATTGCTGATAAATTTTAAACAAAAGATGACATATGAAGAAAGTAATCTCATCTTCCTTAATAAACAAACTTATTGGATAAAAGTAGTTCATTGTACTCAGAAGGCCCACATATACATTCTGTAAAAAGTCTTAGTATCTTAATAGTTTGCGAGGTTATGGGTCATGAATTTAGCATATTTAACATTGCTGGGGTAGCGCTTTTAATCTCCCCTAATGGAAACAACTTAACGTAATAAATAGACACTTTCGGGTAGCTGCTTTTTTTTATAAATACACATAAAGGTGGTAAAGAAATTAATTTATGTTCACTGGCATTCTAATAGTCTCGTATATAATATTTGATCGCCAGCTATATTCAGTCCCTAGGTTCTCCATACCTACATGTTTTACTTTCTGTACTACGCTTATTAAGTAAGAGAAGTATTGTATTCCAACAAAAATTCGATATCGAGCTTTCACCAGAAATATGTTTTGAGGCCCCCTGAATACAAAAAAAGAAACATTTTTAGAAAAAGGTCCGTGTGTGTATGTGTGTGTCTGTGTCTATCCCTGTGTTTGCGTGTCTTTGAACAGCATAACTCAAAAACGAAAAGTCAGATAAGTACCAAACTTGGTATTTAAGTTCAGTATCTTCCAAGGATGTGACACGAAAATTTTCAAGAAAATCCCCCCACCTTAACTGCCTTTATATGGGGCAATTTCGGAAATTCTGATTTTCTAAAAAAATGGCTCCAACGATTTTTATTAAAATGTCATATATTAAAGATACTTACATTACAAATAAAATGTATATCTTGAAATTTCTGGGAATATCTTTTGAAGTCCTCTTTATTCGGAAGAAATTTTATATAATCTTAGCTGGTAAACTTTAAGCGATAAACATAAACGTACCACATAAAAAATGCAGATCTCTTTAAAACACGTAAGTTATTTCAAATAAGCTTATTTTTGTGGCATAAGCCGTTTATGAGATATTCGTTATTAAAGGTTGGAATTGTTAATTTCTTGGTCAAAGTCCTTTCAACATTCAGTTGTTTCTCGCTGTTGCATGGAAACAGTATGGAATTCTAAGGTCAGCTCTTAAACATTTGACTATCACTGTTCTCTTTGTATCTATAACGAAATGTGTAATTAGATTTAATGTGCTTATTAAAATAACTGTTTCAGAACTATTAGTAAGGCAGATATCTTGATACAACTCTGTCGAAGATAGCATAACAAAAAGAAGTGTTAGAATTCCGAAAGAAATGATTACAATAGCTAGAGTGCACGTTTCACATGAAATGTTCAGAAGAACGTTAAATTGGATAATCTTCACAAGACGATGTATGTGGACATTTTCCCATCCCTGAATCCGATTACTCGATTACAAGTTTTGCTGCCAGCATAAAAGTGAACGGCTGGAATCCGACACCTGTATATAATGTTACAGTTTAGCTGGAAGTTTAGCACATAATAGACACAGAAGTTACCTATTCCTACAAATAAAAGCTTTTACTCATTTTGTTCTCGGTTTTGTTTTGTGACGTGGATAGTCAAAAGTTGCTGTTTAGGTGGTATGTTAGGCGACTATGAATGATTACAAGCAGAGAACGTCGCAGTGCGCACCTAAAGATATAATCCCCAAATGCAAATGAATGTTCAATATACAGGAAAGTGCTTATGTGCTCACAATTTTAAAAATCTGATGTGATACATGCACATGATTTTCTCTACCCAGTATCGTTGATTGTTATATAGCTTCTATAAACTATACGTCATCTTAGCCGTTAATCTTTGTATAAGAGTTTCATTACACATTTCGTTGTAGCGATAGTCAAATGTTTTAAAGCGGGCCAGGCTCTTTCATGATCATTTTGTATGTTGTTTTCTCATTAGAAAATTGTTCATAAAAAGCTGCTTATTTTGTGATGAGAAACAAGGAAACAAAATAAAAAATGTTGGTTCCTAATTACGAAACGTAACTTGACAATCAAATGACCATGGATGGTCCAACCATTCATTTCGCTCTTCGTACACACCCATTCAGAATTTTCGTTGTTATTTACGTTGGTGTAAGAACAATTGCAAAGTGCTTTATACAAATGTTAGTTTTTTATGGGGAGTGAGAAAACAACATAAAAATGGTAGGTTCCCATTTTAAAAAATTAAATTGACCCTAAAATGACCATCACAACGCCTTCAAATAAAACACGACTAATGACCCATAATATCAAGCAGCTTTTATTCCAGACATTTCTTTCTACACGCTTAGTTTTGGAGATATTGTGCAGTTTTAACTTAAATGGTCCACCCTGTATAAGATACACTTGTATGCATAGACTTCAACAAATGCGAAATATGTCAACTTTTCTTCAGTAATATGAAATTAAAATCCCGTTTCTGCAGAAGTTTTCGTGAGTTGTTCCATTTTTGCAGACGGATAGATAAAGCACAACTAATAGGCGCTTGCAGTAGTGAGCTTACCTAAAAATCTGATGTGTTGCACTCACATGACTTTCTCTACTCTTGTACAAACTATTTTTACAAACGCTTATTCTCCATCTACTTCATGTTAATCGGGATAAGCATTTGTAGAAACTATCTTATTGCTAATTTTCTTATAGATGCAAACGGAATATGTTAGGTTTTAAGCGATAGTCAAATATTTTAAGAGCTGGTTGCTATGTGGATCATTTCATTCTCTTTGCATGTCCAGAATATATAAAAAAAACGAATAAAGAATTCTAATTTAAGAAAAAGCATAAGTATTGAAAAATTCAAACAAATAACAAGAAATATCTCGGAAATGGTTCACTCGGCAAAAAATGTATGTGAGACATAAATTATGTGTTTTAACGAGATCTACATTTTTTGTGTAGTAAACTTTTGTCTATCTCTTACGGTTTACCAGTTATACAAAATTCATTCAGAATGAAGACAACCTTTGGGGACATTCCCAGAAAATTCAAGATATGCATTTCATTTGCCATGAAAGTATCTTAAACATATGATATTTTAATCAAAATCGTTAGAGTCATTTTTGAGAAAATCAAAATTTTCGAAAAATGTTCTATGTAAAGGGTAATCTTGGCTGGGAGATTTTCTTGAAAATCTTCGTGTCACATCTTTGAAAGATACTGAACCTAAATACCAAGTTTGGTATTTATGCGACTTTTCGTTTCTGAGTATGTTGTTCATATACACAGACACATATCCACATAGACACACACACCTTTCCTAAAAATGCTTTTTTTTGGATTCAGGGGACCTCAAAACACGTATTTCTGGTGAAATCTCGATATCTAATTTTTGGGTGGAATGCAATACTTCCACTACTCACTATACATAATAGAGAAAGTAAAAATGAAATGACGTTTACATTTGTGGTTCATTAATGGTTTATCACCATTAAAATTAAATTAATAGTTTTTTCCTTTAGAGAGACAGTATGCACAACACGAAAAATTCTTTCAAACAGCTGCTTTAATTATTCAAATATTCTTTATTTTTGTGAGACGTGTTGCAATGTTCCAGCATTAGATATAATTCATGAAAAAAAATTCATAGTGTAATATTTTACGCTCTAGCTGGTCTAAAAATAAGATGCGTCATATGGACTACTGTTAGCACTGTATTAAGATGAATACAGCATTAGCCTTACTTTTGTACGGTCAAACAATAAAACGCAATTCTGTTCTCTTTGTCATATTCATCACTTTGTTTGCTGACTGTTTTAACACTCGGGCCCATTTTATACCTTTCTGGGGGCTGTTTCACGCCGTTGTAATTATCTAAGCTTTACATGTAGAAGTAAGTACAATACACATTTATCCTCTTGGTAGAGACGCCTTCTTTTTAAAGGCCTAATGGGATTCAGCCCCAGTGAGCATAGGATAAGTGCATATCCAATTGTTTGCTGGCAACCATTTAAGCTGTGTTATAATGCTCTGTATCTCAATCAGCCTGTTTCTTGTAATGCGCCTTGTAACAGAAATAAAATTGTGAATTATTGTCAGAAAATGTTTAACTATACTTGTTTAATTATTCTGAATACAGAAGAGGACGAAAAAGAAGAAAAAATTACAGACGAAAAATGAAAATACAGGATTTATGAAACTGCCCAAACAAATCCTAATCGTTCAATTATTGTAAATAGATTTATTTAAGTAACGCTAAAATTATTTCATATCTAATTAGCTATTATTTTGTCATATTAGAAGTATAAGACATTTCTTGTATAACTTTTTTTATAATATGTTAAATATGAGAAACAAAAAGGCAATAGAAAACGAGGTTCTACAGAATTTGAAATCAAAACATTATTTCAACCCTTCCATTCTTTTCAAGCAACGAACTTACATAAACACAACAATTGATATCTAGGCCTCCTTGCACATTTGTTCTCAAATAAAATACACCCAACACTAAGAAAAACTATTTACAGAATTCTAGGTTATGAACATAATTAACAACCCTACATCATCCCCCTCAGTATGTAAGTCACTTGTATTATTTGTACTTTTCGGGGAATTTCACAACTCGACCAAATCAAGTCAATTTCCTCGGGGGGATTCTTGGAGGCGTGGGCAACTCATTCACAGTTGATGCAGTAATTTGTATCATAAATTATTTAAATGTAAAGAGTGATTATAGTATGAATATGCATTTTTGTGTAACATTGATTTGAGATGTTTGTTGACTGTAATTATTGTTGGGAAGTAAGTTTATACTGCCTTACTGAAACTGACAATAATAGCGTGCAATAATGCAGCAAGGGGGTAAGCAGTTTATCATTATTGGAAACGAGGAAGTTACGTAATGTTGGCGCGTTTTCCTTTGGAATCTTCTGGAACATTTCCCTAGAGCATATGTATTCATAATTTTCATTGGATATAAAAATAGACGCTAATGTTGGCGCGTTTTATTAGCCAATTGCAGCTCAGTTATAATCTTTAGGCATATCGGGGTGTATGAGTATAAATAGAAGCTAGGTTAGAGGTAAAGTGATTCAGTCCGTCAGTTCGTCGAAAATATTTGTACGGCACACGTCGGATATCAATTTGCAGGTTACGCGTAACAAAGTTATGAAAAATCTTAAATGTTGTAAAGTTAATTATACAAAAAGTTGAAGTACGCGAATTAAGAATTATCAGTAATGAAGTTATTATAACAGTTTCAGTTTGGCGAGTGTCTAGATCAATGTGTAAATGTGATAGTGAAAGTGTTCGACAATAAAAGTGTAAAAGAAATTCTTTCATCAGTGTTATCTTTGGATAAAAGACTCCTTTCCGTTTATACAACCTGTATAAAGAGATGTGCTCGACCAAAAAGATCATAGCTAGCCGGAGGACAGTAAATCAAAATTAAATAAAATAACAGTAGCATTCTTTCAAACAAACATTAATACTACCGCAAATTGCTAACACCAGATGGAGCTACAAACCTAACAAAGAATCACGTCACAAAATGGCTTCACCGCATGAAGCAAACACTCATACACAAATAATATTATAAATTTACCATCACAAATTGGCTCCCAAACGTGGGGCTCAATAAATAAATAATGTCACAAATAATACCGACCACAAATTGGCTCCCAAACGTGGGGCTACAAAAATGTTAAATATAAATAATATTAAAGCACTCTCAAATTGGCGCCCAACGTGGGGCTAACAAATACAAACATATACAATAATGTTAAATAAATAACATTAATAATACTACTTCAAATTGGCACCCAGAACGTGGGGCACGATGACCAGGAAAGGGGCGAATTAACCAGGAAGGAGTGAAATAACCAGGAAGGGGCGAAGGAACCAGGACGTGGAACGAATGGAGCAGTGAACTGAACTACAAAACGCAGATTCCAGAAACAACTATAGGAACGACAGACGACGCGGATGAGTGGACTCGTAATTCCGAGATTAAAAGGCAACAGGGGAATTCAACTACAGGACACAAAAACATCGAGACGACGTAGATTCATCATAATACGACGCAGAAGCGACATATACATCTAGGAGAGAGGGGCAGGAAGCTGGACATCAAAGTAACAGCAACAGACAGCATCACAAAGGTCAGAGTATAGTAATTTTTTTTTTAGAAAACAAAATTGTAACAATCAAATGTGCTTGAGGAGTGGCAGGATTAAGAGAACAATGGCTACTAATAATACTGAAGAAACAATTATGGAAGGGGATAATGTAACAGTTAGCTGTAATTCAATACAGGTTACAGAAAATAGCTCAAACAATGTAGGATTTGAGGGAGGAAATATTAGTGGAGAAAGTGAGAATAGAATAGCAGGAAATGTTAATTTTGATGCTAGTATGATGATGGAAATGTTGAGAAGTTTTATAGATCAAGTCAGGGAAGATATGGAAAAGAGAAATAAGAGAATAATAGAAATATTTGAAAAGAACTTTATGAAGCTAGATAGTAGTATGCCAAGAATGAGAGATGAAAATCAGAAAGTAATAGCAAGTGAGATAGGAGAAGTTTCAAAGAAAATGCTAGACATGAGCAGGGAAATAGGTAACAAAAAAAGTGAGATTAATAATAAAATAGAACATGTGGATGTAAAATGTACAGAGTTAGGAAGTAGAATGAGTAGCCTTTAAAGTGAGATAAGAGAGATGAAAGAGGTTATGAATGTAGATGTGAATCAGGCACAAGTTAATTCCAGTGGGGAGATATCTGAAATTCAGAAAGAATCGGAAATGCAAAGAAACAAATTATACGAAGTAGTTAAAGTTTTGCCTGTAAATAATCAAAAGCAAACTTCTGAAATTAATAAGTACCAAGCTTTTCAAAATGAAAACTCCAATCCAGTACAATTTATGACAGACTTGTCAGAGTATTCTCAGATTAAAAGGATAGCAGAAGAATTGAAAATGAAAGTTGTTAAAAGATGTGTTGTTCAGGAAAGTTTAGATTGTTTTCAAATGTTATCATGGGACGAAATTTCATATGAATACAAGAGGTTATTTATGAATAAATTTTTGAAGGTTAGGATACGGCTACGAGTAATGTTTAGCCATAGACAATTTGATCCAGGAGGGTGAATAGCAATGAGATGTAAAGTAAATGCTGGATAGTTAAAAATGAAATGCAGAGCAATGTATTGGAACGTAAGAGGGTTAACTAAATATATATGTCATGAGAAAACAGAAATAAATTCAGAACAAAAAAAATATTTAAAAGGGAAAAATAACATTTTTTAGTAACTGTAACAGTATTTGAAATTAGGAATGTAAAAATTGAAACTTAATATGATATTAAAGTAAAAGTACGTAGATATAATTCCAAGAATATTGTGAATATTGCAGTGGTTTTACTTATAATGTTTGTGTATGTGTGTTTACTTCACGCGTTGAAGCCATCTTGTGACGTCATTCATTTGTTCGGTTTGTAGCTCCATCTGGTGTTAGCAATTTGCGGTAGTATTAGTGTTTGAAAGAATGCGACTGTTATTTGTTTTAATTTTTGTTTACTGTCCTCCGGCTAGCTATTATCTTTTCTTGGGTCGAACACTTCTCTTTATACAGGTTGTGTAAACGGAAAGGAATCTTTTATCCAAATATAACACTGATGAAGAAATTTGTTTTACACTTTTATTGTCGAACACGTTAACTATCACATTTATACATTGATCTTAACACTCGCCAAACTGAAACTGTTATAACAACTTCTTACTAATCACTTTAATCCACGTACTTCAACCTTTTGTATAATTAACTTTACCATACTTGAGAATTTTCATAAATCTGTTACGCGTAACCTGCAAATTGATATCCGAAGTGTGCCGTACAAATATTTTCGACGAACTGACGGGAATGCGACCTGTACTTTACAAATATTTTCGATGAACTGATGGCGATCTACCTCTGACTTACTCTTTTTATACTCAAACACCCAGATATGCCTAAAGATTATAACTGAGCTGCAATTGGCTAATAAAACGCGCCAACATTAGCGTCTATTTTTATATCCAATGAAAATTATGAATACATATGCTCTAGGGAAACGTTCCAGAAGATTCTAAAGGAAAAAACGCGCCAAGATTACGTAACTTCCTCGTTTCCAATAATGATAAACAGCTCACCCCCTCGCTGCATTATTGCGCGCTATTATTGTCAGTTTCAGTAAGGCAGTATAAACTTACTTCCCAACAATAATTACAATCAACAAACATCTCAAATCAATGTCACATAAAAATGCATATTCATATTACAATCATTATTTACATTTAAGTAATTTGTGATACAAATTACTGCATCATATGCCCCACTAGAAACATAATTATAAATATTTACAACTTGTTTGAAAATTTTATAATTGGGTTTTTAGTCTCCTAAATCTTGGAACACACGCTATCACTTTCACTTAACACTTCACACGTATTTAACACACGACATATGTTTTTTTTTTATCTCGCCACTATTTACTGGCTCTGGTTTAATGTGTTTAGACATTAATCTGACATCACAATTTTTATAGCAAATACTGTACCCTGAATTATTTAGTTATTGTTACAAAAATGGTTTACTTTCTTATATTGTTGACAAAAATTTATCAATTCAAGATTTTTTTTTGTAATTATTAAACATATTTACCAAAAATATTCACCCTCTACACAAATATATTTACATCTCTTAAATCTAGATACTGTTTCACATTTTCTGTTTGCTACATAAATATTTGTTGTAATTATTATTACCCAATTTTTTGTTCTGAATTTATTTATTTATTTATTTATTTATTTTTATTGTTTTGTTCTGAATTTATTTCTGTTTTCTCATGACATATATAAATAGTTAACCCTCTTACATTCCAATACATTGCTCTGCATTTCATCTTTAACTATCCAGCATTTACTTTACATCTCATTTCTATTCACCCTCCTGGATCAAATTGTCTATGGCTAAACATTACTCGTAACCATATCCTAACCTTCCAAGATTTGTTCAGGAATAACCTCTTGTATTCATATGAAATTTCGTCCCATGATAACATTTGAAAACAATCTAAAGTTTCCTGTACAACACATCTTTTAACAACTGTCACTTTCAATTCTTCTACTATCTCTTTAACTTGAGAATACTCTGACAAATCTGTCATAAGCTGTACTGGATTGGAGTTTTCATTTTGAACATCTTGGTACTTGTTAATTTCAGAAGTTAGCTTTTGATTATTTACAGGCAAAACTTTAACTACTTCGTACAATTTATTTCTTTGCATTACTGACTCTTTCTGACTTTCAGATATCTCACCTCTGAAATTAACTTGCGCCTGATTTACATCTACATTCATAACCTCTTTCATCTCTCTTATCTCACTTGAAATGTTACTCATTCTACTACCTGACTCTGTACATTCTACATCAACATGTTCACTTTTAGTATTAACCTCACTTTCTTTGTTACCTATTTCCCTGCTCATGTCTAGCATTTTCTTTGAAACTTCTCCTATCTCACTTGCTATTTTTTCTGATTTTCATTTCTCATTCTCATCATACTACTATCTAGCTTCATGAATTTCTTTTCAATTTCTTCCCTGTTTTGTTCTAAGCTCTTACCAATATCTTCCCTTAATTCTCTCTTATTCTGATCTAGTTTTTGTTCTAAACTCCTATCAATAACTTCTCTTAATTCCCTATTATTCTTTTGCATATCTTCCCTTAATTTCTCATTACTCTGAGTTAATTTTTCTAATTTCCCATTATTCTTTTGCATATCTTCCCTGTTTTGATCTATTTTCTTTTCTAATTTCTCATTATTCTTACAAATTTCTTCCCTTAATTGATCTGTAATACTCTTACCAATATCTTCCCTCAATTCTGTCTTATTCTGATCTAAACTCCTATCAATATCTTCCCTCAATTTCTCTATATTCTTTTCCATATTCTCATTATTCTTTTTTATATTCTCATTATTCTTTTTTATATTATGGTTCATATTTCTCAGCATTTCCATCATCATACTAGCATCAAAATTAATATTTCCTACTATTCTATTCTCACGTTCTGCACTAACATTTCCTCCCTCAAATACTACATTGTTTGAGCTATTTTCTGTAACCTGTATTGAATTACAGCTAACTGTTACATTATCTCCCTCCATAATTGTTTCTTCAGTATTATTAGTAGACATTGTTTTCTTAATCCTACCACTTCTCAGCAACATTTAATTTCTCACAATTTTTTTTAGGATAACAAAATTTACAATATTCTAACCTTTGTGATGCTGTCTTTTGATGTTGCTTTGATGTCCAGCTTCCTGCCCCTCTCTCCTAGATGTGTATGTCGCCTCTGCGTTGTATTATGATGAATCTGCGTTGTCTCGATGTTTTTGTGTCCACTCATCCGCATCGTCTGTCGTTCCTCTGTTGTTTCTGGAATCTGCGTCTTGTAGTTCAGTTTACTACTCCATTCGCTTCACGTCCTGGTTCCTTCGCCCCTTCCTGGTTATTTCACTCCTTTCCTGGTCACTCTGCCCCACGTTCTGGGCGCCAATTTGCAATGGTTTTACTTATAATGTTTGTGTATGTGTGTTTACTTCACGCATTGAAGCCATCTTGTGACGTCATTCATTTGTTCGGTTTGTAGCTCCATCTGGTGTTAGCAATTTGCGGTAGTATTAGTGTTTGAAAGAATGCGACTGTTATTTGTTTTAATTTTTGTTTACTGTCCTCCGGCTAGCTATTATCTTTTCTTGGGTCGAACACTTCTCTTTATACAGGTTGTGTAAACGGAAAGGAATCTTTTATCCAAATATAACACTGATGAAGAAATTTGTTTTACACTTTTATTGTCGAACACGTTAACTATCACATTTATACATTGATCTTAACACTCGCCAAACTGAAACTGTTATAACAACTTCTTACTAATCACTTTTAATCCACGTACTTCAACCTTTTGTATAATTAATTTTACCATACTTGAGAATTTTCATAAATATGTTACGCGTAACCTGCAAATTGATATCCGAAGTGTGCCGTACAAATATTTTCGACGAACTGACGGGAATGCGACCTGTACTTTACAAATATTTTCGATGAACTGATGGCGATCTACCTCTGACTTACTCTTTTTATACGCATACACCCAGATATGCCTATAGATTATAACTGAGCTGCAATTGGCTAATAAAACGCGCCAACATTAGCGTCTATTTTTATATCCAATGAAAATTATGAATACATATGCTCTAGGGAAACGTTCCAGAAGATTCTAAAGGAAAAAACGCGCCAAGATTACGTAACTTCCTCGTTTCCAATAATGATAAACAGCTCACCCCCTCGCTGCATTATTGCGCGCTATTATTGTCAGTTTCAGTAAGGCAGTATAAACTTACTTCCCAACAATAATTACAATCAACAAACATCTCAAATCAATGTCACATAAAAATGCATATTCATATTACAATCATTATTTACATTTAAGTAATTTGTGATACAAATTACTGCATCAATATAAAGTATAAAACAACAAAAATGGGGTAAAAAAATAATTAAAAAAAATACTTATGTAGCAAACAGAAAAATGTGAAACAGTGTCTAGATTTAAGGGATGTAAATATATTTATGTAGAGGGTGAAAATTTTTGGTAAATATGTTTAATAATTACAAAAATTCTTAAATGTATAAATTTTTGTCAACAATATAAGAGAGTAAACCAATTTTGTAACAGTAATTAAATAATTCAGGGTACATTATTTGCTATAAAAAAAGAATTGTAATGTCAGATTAATGTCTAAACACATTAAACAAGAGCCAGTAAATAGTGGCGAGATAAAGGAAAAACATATGTCGTGTGTTAAATGCGTGTGAAGTGTTAAGTGAAAGTGATAAATAACGTGTGTGTTCCAAGATATAGGAGACTAAAAACCCAATTACAAAATTTCCAAACAAGTTGTAAATATTTATAATTATGTTTCTAGTGGGGCATATGATGCAGTAATTTGTATCATAAATTATTTAAATGTAAAGAGTGATTATAGTATGAATATGCATTTTTGTGTAACATTGATTTGAGATGTTTGTTGACTGTAATTATTGTTGGGAAGTAAGTTTATACTGCCTTACTGAAACTGACAATAATAGCGTGCAATAATGCAGCAAGGGAGTGAGCTGTTTATCATTATTGGAAACGAGGAAGTTACGTAATGTTGGCGCGTTTTCCTTTAGAATCTTCTGGAACATTTCCCTAGAGCATATGTATTCATAATTTTCATTGGATATAAAAATAGACGCTAATGTTGGCGCGTTTTATTAGCCAATTGCAGCTCAGTTATAATCTTTAGGCATATCGGGGTGTATGAGTATAAATAGAAGCTAGGTTAGAGGTAAAGTGATTCAGTCCGTCAGTTCGTCGAAAATATTTGTACGGCACACGTCGGATATCAATTTGCAGGTTACGCGTAACAGAGTTATGAAAAATCTTAAATGTTGTAAAGTTAATTATACAAAAAGTTGAAGTACGCGAATTAAGAATTATCAGTAATGAAGTTATTATAACAGTTTCAGTTTGGCGAGTGTCTAGATCAATGTGTAAATGTGATAGTGAAAGTGTTCGACAATAAAAGTGTAAAAGAAATTCTTTCATCAGTGTTATCTTTGGATAAAAGACTCCTTTCCGTTTATACAACCTGTATAAAGAGATGTGCTCGACCAAAAAGATCATAGCTAGCCGGAGGACAGTAAATCAAAATTAAATAAAATAACAGTAGCATTCTTTCAAACAAACATTAATACTACCGCAAATTGCTAACACCAGATGGAGCTACAAACCTAACAAAGAATCACGTCACAAAATGGCTTCACCGCATGAAGTAAACACTCATACACAAATAATATTATAAATTTACCATCACAAATTGGCTCCCAAACGTGGGGCTCAATAAATAAATAATGTCACAAATAATACCGACCACAAATTGGCTCCCAAACGTGGGGCTACAAAAATGTTAAATATAAATAATATTAAAGCACTCTCACAGTTGAAGTTCTTTTTAGGTTTTCCTGTAGCTCATTGGTGTTTGAGTTCACAAGGATGTAGGCAGGTTTCAGTCTATCTAGTGAGATGTTAGTTGCCACATCCCTAATTTTTAGAGTGAAATATTTTGTTTTTCGCTCCAGGCCTTCATAGGGAGGTACCAGCTTGGCTTTAACTTTATCGTTCCTCACAAATACAGAGTTGTATTATGCAGATCTTTACTAACGAATGGTATTTCTCTTGCCTTGTGGAAACATTCTGAAGGGCGTAGTTTATCCATATGTTGTCGTAACTGAGAAGTGAATGTGGGTAGATCTATTTCTTGTTTGTTTTCTGAAATTCCAAAGAAACTGCCAGGAAATGTTGTGTCATACAGCATCACAGCAGCTGTTGAGTTACTTTCTTCTCTCACACAGCAACGCAGTCCTAGGAGAATTGCAGGAATGTCACTCCATTTATTTTTACCATGTGCTTGATGGCTACCTTCAATGTTCGATGGCAACATGCATGATCAATCATCTCTCTATTTTTCCATTTGATTGTGAATGATATGCCGTAGTCCATGTTAAAGAACCACAAATCTGAACTAATGCACGGAATAGCTCTGATTGGAACTGTGCTCCTTGGTCAGTCAGTATTTGGTTAGGTGCTCCAAATCTACTGCTCGAGTAGTTATAAAACGTCCGTGCCACTGCTTCTGCTTGAACATCACGTAGTGGAATGACTTCTGTCCAGTTACTGAACCGATCGATGCACGTTAAACAGTATATGAATTCATCTGAGGAAGGCAGTAGACCGATCAGATCAATGTGTGCCACCTTAAACCGTCCATCTGTGCTTTAAAACTGGCCAAAAACAGTCACTTTGTTCTTTTGGTATGCTATACATGATTTTTCCCATTTTGGGATACCTTATTTGATGTTTGACCAAATAAATCTACACGTAATTAACTTCACAGAAGACTTAATTCTAGGCGTAAAAATCCTTAGCATGGCTTCCTTCGGAAGGGAAGTAAAGTCGGTGGTCTCGTGTCGTAGATATACGGCACGTAAAAGAATCTCAAGCCTAATAAAGAGACATCTGAGCAAAATGTCCGGTCTTTCACGCCCAGTATAGAATTGGATGCTAAGAACCATAGTAGTTAAAGAGCGTCCATAAACAAAACTCAATTTATTTGTTTTAGTCCAAAAAGGACTAACTTTGTCCACTTCTAGTTTAATGCCACTGCATGGGATATTATTATTCACTTTACCTTGCTTAGTCAGGGCCATCACTTGTTGATCCTGTTTCGCAAATAAAACTCTCTACAGAATTTGTAATCCAAATATTATTCCAACACTTCCATTGTTTACAAGCAACGAAGTTAAACTGCCAACCAAACAGAACCATTTATATCTAGGCCTCCTATTCAAGTATGCATATTTAAATGGCATTTGTTCTCAAATAAAATAAACTCAACACAAAGAAGAACTATTTACAGAATTGCAGGTTATGGACATAATTAACATAACCCTACACTTCCGTTGCCAGGGAGAATCAATAAGCGTGACAAACTTTTCTCAAGATGGCCAGGAAGTGAAAAGACTCTATTAAATATTTAGTAACTGTTATAACGATATCATCGAATAAAGGATAAAATAGATAGTGTAATTAACAATTTCAAAAGCAAAAACGGATCGTGAAGTAAATGGTGAATTTGGTATACTCGAACAACTACGTATAAATAGATGCATTATTTCATAAATTGTTATTGAAAGAAGTTAATAATTGCTTATATAAATCATGAATATGAGTTTACACATAACATTCTCATCTATGGATAGTGATTTAAAATAAATACAACATTGAGTTAAATAAAACTTGATTTTATCATTGTTGCCAACCAACTATATTACATCTAAGTGCACGGTAACATATGACTTGCATCGGTATGCCACATAGAGATTTAAAAATCTATACAAATTGAGGGTAACGAACCCTGAGAAAAAAAGAGCTCATTCGGGGAACCATTGCCACGTTGTTACACAGACGCTGTAGCATTATGAGGACCACGACCAACGCGCCCGGGATCCCAGAGCCATTCTTTTCCACTGCAGTCTTCAGTAGTGTGTATAAATTGTTTATATTCGTGGTCACTATGTCTAAGACTAAAATGTCTCAAGTATACCTACAATTAAAAATGCCTACTACTTACTTAGAGTCTAAAGTGTAAAGACGTAATGCCAAAATGCTTATATTTTGATTAAGTCTACTCACACATAATGCCTAGCAACATGTGCTAAAAGATTTTACGCATCTATAGCAGAGGTAAATCACAGTGCTGAATCGCTGTGATTCATCACTTCCCAGGGTAGTAAGTCCGCTTTATACTGTAACCAAAGCCTTGTGCCTGGACATGATATAAATTACATCCCTTAACATCTAAGACCTACAGAGTGATAAATGAAGTGTAATTAACGAGGGCTCAAATAACCTATACTAGAAACCCTTGTTTTATTTATTAAATGGCTCGGTCCAACTTACATTCGCACCTTTTCTGGGTTTTATGCTTGGATACACTTCTCTGGAGCATACTTTGCCTCCATGCTTCGTTTTGTACCTATATGTTAGTTTATCCGCACCACTGTTATGAACTCTATTTTTATAATGCATGCTTTTAATATTACTTAAGACATTTATTTAATTCACTTTCAGTCACTTATGCTTTCGTTCATACATGAAAACACTTTAATTGAATGCACTTTTAATATGCACTCCAGGGTTGAAATCTAAAATTCTAATATTAGAACTATCCAAAAAACAAAATATGAGGCGTTACATTCACATAACTTTCTCTACTCATCAGGAGGAAGGGGATGGGCAACAGAGACGCCCCGAAGTCCCTAACACTTCCTGGTTCGAAGACTCGTTCAACTATTGGAGCTGACCAAAGAGGGCGATGAGCAACCCTTCAACCAAGCAGCCCTCTAGTGTCCACGGGAAATACTCTTGCCTTGTAGCAAGCATCCGCGCCATTTGTCCAGGACCGCCACACACCACGAAATCCAGAAACGTGCATGAAAAACGAGAAGGAATCGAATAAAAGGAAAATGCTGGAAAACAACTTATGGTAGACGAGAAACCACCAACCAGGAAAAATCACGAAAACCCAAGGTCAGAGTGGGTGGTTGATTGAAATCGAACCCTGGACCTCCCGAATGTGCGCCTTACACGTTACCGCGGAGCCAACTCGCTCCGTAGGTGCTACAGAAAGTAATATAAGAATGGTAACTTAACACTTCAACGAAGTATAGTTCAAGTATTGGAGATCTGTAGGCAGTATGTTATACAATTTAGAATCCATGCATGTTCATACTTTTTTCTAATGCTTTACTATCCAGTGTCTTTCGAGTGAGAGTTTGTCTTCGTTTTCTTTGTATAATAATGGTGGTTTTTACTGCCATGACATAAGTTTTCCTCTAGAGCATCCCTTCTATATGTGTAGTAAATTTGGGGCATGAATATAATTTATACTAAATACTTATTTGTTCAAATTAAAATACATTCATACTATTGGCAATGTTAGCATTAAAAACGTGAACTAAAATGTAATACGTGTAGCTGAATTTTACAAATTTGTATGAATGTACTTGTGGTAATTTTCAATTTTGGATGAATAATAATTAATTGATACTAGTGTCTAAAATGGGGTACCCTGAAGCCGAAAATTGCATTTTTAAATTTTTTTATTTTCAATATTTGAGGTTGCCTTTTCACAAAAAACGACCGAGCGGATTGCTATAACACGAACATGCCTATGTATCCTTATGTCACACTTAGAAAATAAGTTACCTATATGATATCTTAATTAGAAAATAAGTTATATGATATCTTAGTTGCTTCCCCAATATGGGCTGAAAACTAAAAGAATCCAAATATCCTACTTATTTTCAAGTTTCTCTTTTATATTCCAAAAGCAACAATATACAGAGTTATTCAAAAAGAAGGAACAGACTTTAAATATTTGTTTCTAATGAACGACACTAGATAGCAACACATACGACACATAATTAAATAGAGGAAAGTTCAAAGTTTTAAACCCCCACCTATTAGTTCCATTCAGTACCTTCACCGGCGCTGGGTTTGTTTATGAGAAAATAGCAACGTCACAGGAAAAGTCATTTTGAGTGCTTCATTATGCAAAGAGTGAATCCAGCGTGCATGGCAGTGTGCATTTCGTTTTAAGTTCAACAAAGAGCCGCGTCGTCATAAAAAAATTGTACAATTGATACAATAAATTCGTAAAAGATGGTTGCGTATGCAAACGGAAAAGCACTGGTCGTCCTCGCATAACAAATGGTGCTCATTTTGAACACATGAAATACATTTTGAATTTTCCTCTATTCAGTGATGTAGGTATCGCATGTGTCGCTTCTACTGTCGTTCATTATAAATAAATATTTAAAGTCTGTTCCTTCTTTTTGAATAACCCTGTATATACATTATGTTTCTGGTAAACTTTGTTACTTACAAAGTCTCAATAGGATGAATATTTAAGAAATGGTACCATTTTCCGGTTACTATTAATCAAATATGTAGCCGATTACCACGAGAACCGTACATTTCAAGGAGTACAAACATTTTACATGAGTTTTAATTTTTATTAAACCTCTAGGAAAAAGCGTTTTATTGCCGATGTTCAAAATATTTCACATGCATAAGCTGCCCATAGAAGAAAGAGGTGGTGGGGTGTTGGAGGGCAGAATGAAACGAGAGACGGAGAAAAATGGGTAAAGAGAAGGGGAGAGATGGATGGAGAAAGAAGAGCGAGAAGGAGGAGAATCTCTGCATTTAATGTAATAACACGAGCAAGGCTATAGTTTAACTCAAAGACAATAAATTGCCCTTATTCGCTTACCCATTTGCTTATGTTGATCGTACCAAACGTATTTAGGAAGTAATCAAATCGATTCTAGAACCAAAATCGAACATAATAAATAACGCAAAAATATGCTCAAAAATAAATTAAATTAATAAAAGTATTCGGTGTCGGTAGTCGAAATATAAAAGCTTTATTAGTTTTCATTCTCTCAGTAAATCAGTTCAGTAGAGTTGGCACCACTGTTTCACAGAGCAGTATGATCAGCTCATCTCCTACGCTTCAAGCGCAATTTATCATTAGAAATTTGAGACGTGTTCGAGAAGCTACATTTAGAAGCTCAAGTTCATGACCATGCCATCTATCATTAGTATCATCATCCCTGAATAAGTTATGTATTTAACGAAAGGTATACGTAAGGTATTTACTCATTTGAGCGGCCCATGCCATGATACATCCATACCCCATCAGACATGTAATGGGGCATTAAACAAAACACCACAAAAAGAAAGGGAAACAACAACAGTGCAGCTGCTCCTTCCAGTTATGCTGTGCATACCATGCACGCATGAAATACAAAAGTACGTACCTTTAAATTATCATCTGCTGCTACATTTTCGAACACATGCATACAAACTGGATACAGCTCTTCGTTTAAGGTATTAAGCATTATTTCACGCCGCGTAGGTATTCAGGAGGAGGAATTCCTGGCATCTTCTTTCAGTCTGTCTGTGCATGTGGAAAATCTTGATGCACTTCATTTCAAGTCTTCGCCATTATACGTATGTAGGTACTTAAGTTGCATCTTAAATCCCGGTCTGGAAATTTTACACGAGTTTCGTACATCTTCATTTAGAAGTTTACGGCACGAAAGACAGACACATTTGCACCTGTTTGGAGAATTGTGCTGGCGCGCAAAGTGCTTCAAGTTTTCCCCCCTCTCTTTTCATTGCCAGCCTTCTAAAGCGGTATCGATTCTATTTTATCTGTATGTTGTTTTCAACTGTTTCATTTAGTATACAGCACAGAAGACACGATTTACAAATTCATATTTCGTAGATACCATCGGGATAAACGGCAATACAAAAGCACAAAACCAATCCGCTCTAAATTAGCATTAAATAATTGCAGATTCTGATGTTGCAAAACGAAACCTTGCTTGCGGTTAGAATGCTCAAATTATGCATTTTGCTCAAGGCTTGTGCCTAATTAAAATAACCTCCATATATGTATTTATTCTGCCCCTGTGATAATGAACACTACCAAACACAATATGAAGCTGTCTATTAATTGTTCTTGCGCACTGGCCTATGTAAGCTAAAGGCTATGGCTGGAAGGTTCTTTTTTTAATGATGTTTATTTAATTGTTGGTGCTTATTTTACATCGTTTTTACATCTAGGTCAAATCGCGAGGATTATCATAAGTTTTGATATACGTGCTTCAGTCTGTGCTGGATATATAACCTTAGTTGCTTAGCTCTGTGTTACCTAGAGTATCTTGCCGATAGATGGCCTGTATTGCATAGTCACCTTTCTGTGTCATCTAATTTAGCGCTATTGCTTTATTCGAAAAGTTTACCGTTATGATCCTGGGGTTATTCTGTTGGCATGTAGACAGTAATTGTGATACCGGACAGATGGCCTTAGTTGCGTAGTTGCCTTCCTGTGCCATGTATTTTATTTCTGCGTCTTTTACTCTTTGGGGGTGGAACTTAAGGTCGTGGTAATTATCCAGTTCGCTATTTACCTGGCAACTCAGTAAACAAAAAATAAATAAATAACACATTGGCCATAACTCACGGTTTAAAACCGTGACCTCCCGAATGCGAACCACGCACGCCACAGCCTGAGTCATCTCACTCATCCCTGTATGTTTCCCAACCTTTTTGTTTATAATTCTGTATGTTACTGGTTCTCAGCAATGGGAGCAGCTACCCATTACTGTCCAACACTTCATTCAGCCTTGGTACAACTACTCTCCAGCATCAGTTACATCTTTGGTGTTGATATGGTAAAGCAGTGGGGAATGAATACACACCAAGCAGTATTTAAAAGCATATTGAACCTCCGTGAGGATGGGGTTAAAAGTAACTCAAAAGCATCAAGCCTGGAGAAAGTTAGTCAGAATTATACAGGATGGGTAACCGAGCTGGATGGCTCAGCGGCAACGTCTGTGGCCCACATTCAGGAGGTCCCGGGTTCAATTCCTGGTGGCCGCCCACTCTGACCATGGGTTTTCCTCGGTCGCCTAGGCGAACGGTGGGGTGGTTTATTCTACCACGATTTCTCTTAACCTCATTTCCTATCATATCATCTCTCTCCCTTTCATTTTTCAGGAAGGTCTTGGGTTCGTGGTGCGGTTAGATTGGGAGATGGCATGTTTGTTGCGCTTTATAAAGGATTTCTCCCCGTAAAACGCCAGAGTGCTTTGGTCCGCTTGCTAGAGTTGCTTCGTCGTCCTCTCGCAGGATTCTTCGCCTATGATGATGCAGGCGGGTGTTTCAAACTGGAAATATTAGGGACTTCTGTGGACCTGCGACCTCCTGTGGCTCCTTCACTTCATCTCCGTCTCCTGGGATCACAGTAGATCTAGTTGGTCGCAGTGGCAAAGTGTCCCCCTCCGTTGCATTACCTCTACCTGTACAGGATGGGCACTAATGTTCTAAGATGTATAAGCCTCATTGCCAATTTTGGTTACACCAGTGCTACAGTCCTCTCCAATAAGGTGAGAGAATTTATCTGGCTGCATTATCCATCCCTTGAAGCTCTTGGGCTGAAATGAAGTGAAAAGAATGAAACAACGAAAAAGGATGGGAGTATAATAAAATGAAGTATCCATCCCAACAATCAGCCATGGAAAGCCCGTGCTCATATTTGAAATTTGGAACTGCTGAAGGTGAGGTTCAAATGCTATTACTGGACCCAGAAGGGGGATCCAAGATTCCTTTAAGGAGGGGCTAACGGATTTTGAAACATACCTTACCAATGAGCAAAATGCTTTTTTTTGTACGTACATCATATATGTGATCTGTGTAAAATCCTTTGGACACAAACATTAATATAAATTTTTAGAAGAAGATGTGTAGAAGAACAGTTAATAGTGGCTAACTATGAAACTGGGCTTAAAGTACTTATGATATTAAGAATTGTCATTCTCAAAATGAATTTGAGAATGCCTTGTGGTTTACCATGAAAATGCAAGCCGTTGTGGAATTTAATGTTGTATCAGCATGTTGCCATGGTAGTTTTAAAACTTCAAAGGAAAGAAAATCTTATCATTTATCCCCAAAATTAATATTTTTTCATAAACTACCCTTTGATATCTTATATTTATTTTTAATTGGTTAGAGCAACGGCACAGAAAGCCGAAGAATTATGGTTAAAATCCCAGCTATGGCTCTGAATTTTTCTGTTTACCTTTCCAATTTAAGTAGTTTGATTACTCAGTTTTATTTTAAGTTTCTGCTCCTTTGTTTCAGAGCTTAATTCTTATTCAGAGGTGATTTACTAGTAGTACATCTGTTTCTGCCTGTTTTGTTTTTTCCTCGAGTTAGGGGAACATTTTTTGAGATATAGTCCATCACTAAGGTAAATTCGCTTACTGACTCTGAACGAACAGATGTTCATCTGGTTTAAGTAAATAGGACTGAAATAAAATTGATGGTTTTGGTTTTACCAGAGCAAAGCAAAGCAGCATCATAACTTTAAGTACAACAAATGCCACATTTTACTTTAATTAAGAGGAGGGGATATAGTCGCTCTCAGCCCCTCCTTGGGTTCAGCTATGACTGGGCCAATCTGCTGACATGCTCATATGAAAATTGGGATGTCAGCCGAAGCTTCCAAATATTTTATTTTTGTCCATTTTGGTAACTGCAGTAGAGCATAGATTATCTGAAACAATTGCGGATGAGGGGTATTTGGATAACTGATTTTTCAGATAACCTATCATTTTGAAAACAAATTGTACCAAGTGTCATAGGAACAACATGAAACAAAGAAACACTGATATTAAACACAACTGTGCATGTATATTTTGTATTAACGTCTTACAAATTGCACAGACAACTGACTAGCTTAGTTTGACAAATTCAAAATGGCAATTAAAATAGGCCTATAGTAAAGTATAAAAAGTCCATCTTTCTTTTTCTTTTGGGTGGGCTTCAGAGCTGAGACTTTTTGGGGGTGGGCTGCTAAATCCTGCAAACATTTTAAAGACTGCAATTGGACAGCATCACATTCTTGTTGTTCTAACCACTCACATCCATCTTAAGGCAGTGAAAAGCTTCCTCAGTGGATAATACTTTTTCAGCATGGTAATACTTTTTTCAGCATTAGGCTCTTTCTCATCGTTGTCTTGGATGTCATTGGCCTGGCAATTTCAGATTCAGATTTTATTCACCATTTGCAAAAGTTTATAAGGCTTCATCAGAATAAAAATAAAAACTGTTTATGTAAACATTTTCAGTGTATTAATACAAATTGTTATATATCTGTGTATACAGATATTTTATATTATATTGACTAACTATTATTGAAATTTGCTACTTTAGTTGTATACATTTTACATGCATTAATACTTACAGTTATATATACAGATACTTTATATTATTCAGACTAGCTACTATTGAAGTTAGCTGCTTTATATTCACCAATTGATTAGAAAGCATTGTTAATCAGATAAGTTTTTATTGCTTCAATTTTCATTTCTACATTTATTTCTTTTATCTGGTGAGGTAAATGATTGTATAAATCTTTTGCATTGTTTTCAATACATTTTGTATCTAGCAAGCTTCTTAATCTGTTCCTAAAATAGTTCAGTTTTGTTCTTGTGTTATGTTTGTGCACATTTATATTTTTTTCTTCCCTATGCATTCTTACTGTATGCTTAAAGAATATATATACACTGGTGTGCAAAACCTAAGGACGAGATGGGTAAAGTAACATAACAAATGAACTACTTGGTGGAAGTTGAAAGTGCGGGAGCATGTTGCCAGAGGTCCCTCACACGTACACAGAAAGCTGGATGTCACATGGCATGAGTGTAGCGAGCCTATGGTGCCAAATGGCCCTGGTTCCACAACACGGGGCAGTTAACGAAACAGGACAAGACGGTGTGTGGCAATTAGCGAGCTGTTACGGTGCACTGTAGTGGTATTCTTCATTGCCACATGGTTCGTAGACACCATCGGATAACTTCACACAGGGAAGAATCATCGGGAAACTGGAAGAAGGGCGAAGTGTGACGAGTGTTGCTCAGAAGTCGAGAGTTGCTCAGAAGTTTGGAATTGCTCACAGCATTGTTTCATGTGCATGGGGAACCTTCCAAGCTACAGACACTGCTGTTCCAAGGAGAGGTGGTGCTCGACCATGCTCAACTACAGCAGCAGATGATCCCTACATTGTGCAACAGGCAAGAAGGGATCCACTCCAAACAGCGGGTGCAATTGCAACCACATTTAACAGGATAGCTAAGCATGCAATCTCACGATACACGTGGCACGGCGACTACACAGAGGTGGTCTCTTTGCGCGACGGCCAGTACGTTGTGTTCCATTGACATCCGCACATCGGCGGCACCGTTTGCGATGGTCCCAAGAGCATCAAAATTGGACCAACGAGGAATGGGGTCGCAGATTCAGCCTAAGTAGTGATTCTCGACGTACCCTCATTTGGTGAAGGTGGGAACACGTAATGAGCCCAGGAACATCCTTGAACATGATCATTTTGGTGGTCCGGGTGTTATGGTTTGGGGAGGCATAATGTTGCATGCGCGCACCGACCTCCAAATCTTTGAACACGGTATGCTCAGTGGTCAACGTTATTGTGATACCGTACATCTTCCCCATGTGCATACAAACAGCGCAGGTGGAGGATCTTTTAGAACGAGAGGATATTCGGCAAATGGACTGGCCTGCCCGTTCCCCCGATTATATCCCATCAAACATGTGTGGGATGCTTTGGGGAGACACATTGCAGCACATCCACATGCACCAACGACCATGGAACTTCTACCACAAGAACTGCTTACCAACCTTGTGGCCAGCATGGGAGCACGATGCAGAGCATGCATTGCTGTCTGTGGTGATCATACACCCTTTTAAGCACCATGTATCTGTTTCTGTAAATCTAGAGAGCCATCATATGTGGAATTGACTTTAGTGTGGCTTATGGTCTATGAATAAGTGGCATTTCTGTTCGTCTCATTGCATATTTCTTTTAGTGGTCTACTGTAGCAGTTCCCTCTATGTATGATTCAAGTTTCATCGAACTATGTTACTTAGCAGTGTCACAGCATTCAAAGATTACTTTCGTGTTTAGGTTTTGCACACCAGTGTATACGTAAACAAGGCATTGTGAGGATTCCGAGTTTTTTGAAACTAGTTTTGCATGAATTTCTTATTGGATTTTTTTAAATTATTCTTATTGTTTGTTTCTGTAATCTAAGTATTCTTAACCTTTGTTTCTTTCCTGCTGCTTTATCCTCGTATCTTTTATGTGTATGCAGTTGGCTGAGACTATGCTTTTGGAGTTACTCTGTGGTCCCAGACCTTCAGACCAGATTTCATTGTCCATCAATATTTCACAGCCAGTCATCAAAATCACATTTGAGGCAGTTTTGAATGTTTTCCTGGCTGCATTCTTCAAATCTTGAAGATTCTTTGACTAGTCCAGCCAGTTCTGATACAAATTGGCTGTTTGGTGGCTCTTTAGGCCCAGAGATAGACTGGTCTGACAGAAGGAGCTTATGCCAAGCTTTTGCTAGTGTAGTGCCCTTGATAGTAGCCCAAGTTTCTGCTACCTGGTACACAGCATCCTTCAAATCAATTTCTTTATACAGTTGCTGAATCATTTTTTCCTCGATCAGAACTACATGGTATGCATGCAAATTTGAAATTGCCAATTGGAACACTTTTGGTTAACTGACGTTTCAGTTGATTGGTATTCGAAATAAACAATGCTCTACTGTAGTTACATATTTATATATGGAGCTAAGTCAGATATCAAATGTACTTACTTACCTTCAAATTTTATTGTGAGGTTGATCAAATAATGATTTGTGATAAGCATTATTCAAATCATAGCTTACAATTAAACAGGATGGTATTATTTGCAGTTCAGATTAAAACAAAGTCAGTAGGTCTAAGAAAAACAACACTAATATTATTTATGTGTGCAAGCTGTAAAGAAATATTTTATAATAAGCGCACATAATGAGCATAAGCTCATAATAAGCATAAATGGTTGAAACACATTTGGTGAATTAAAAACAAACTATCTAATGAGTAAGTATTGAAACAAGTTTGGTACGTTAAAAATTAATTGTATAACAAGTGCAAGTTGTCAAAGATGTTCAGTAAGTTGTAAATATGCTGTATTTGTGTTAGAGCTACTGACTTACATTGAATATAAACCTTATTCACTTTTAAATAAAAAAGCAGCTTATAAGGTCCTACATTTATTTAATAATATAAATTACAAGAGGTAGTTCTGTTCCATGCAACGTGAAGATGTATTCTTATAAAACATGTTTGCTGTTTTTAGTGTGATCTGAAAATCAAATAATCTTGTATTTAACGGTACAAATTGCATAAAGAGCTATTTTAAAATCTATTGTATGAATTACAGAAACATATGCTTTACAACAGAATATATTCCACATATTATTATTATTTTGATTTGATTTTTAGAGAATGCAATTTTACAGTCAGTTCCTTAAATATGGCATTTCTAATGACCAGCTAGATTTTACCACACATTAAAAATGGCACTGCAAAACATAATTTTATTTAAAAGAGATCATCAGTTTACTGCATACTAGAATAGTGCTGAGATCTGTCCACAGTAAGCTTCAAATGACTCTAGATGGCTTTCTATCGCTCCCTCCTAAGGCAATTTTAGGAATATATTCCCACATGCTAAGTTATTACAATATATTCCAAAGTGTTTTCCAATAAATATTTTATCTTTCCTCTGTAATTTTAGATTGCATGGTTGCAGTCAAGGCCAAAAATGGACTGAAATAAACAGGTATAGCATTCCAGTTTGCAAATTTCTGAGAACTTTCCTTTTGTTTTGTAAGAAATGAAAGAAGTCTCTCCAGTCCATCTTATTTAATTATAAATTTCACTTATTAACAGTAGATTAAATGGTGTACAAAAGTATATTAAGATACAAGTGCAGTAAGTGCATATTTGCAGAATGAGGAAGAAGTTTGAAAATAAAAGACTTTGTCTTGCATTTTCACTTCCAAGTTTCTCCAAAGCAGTTAATGTATATGACATACTATTGTTTCAATGATAGTGAATAATAGAAATATTTACATGAAAATAAAATTAATTATTGTCAGCTCTAGCCTCTGCGAACTGTGATCAATCAGTCATGCCTGGTAGTGTTGATCAAGCCAGTGAACAAAGGTAAGATGGTCGAGTGTGCTGTAAATTTAAATGCTGTATGAATTAAATCATGAGTAAATGTTAACAAAAGGAAGTAAAGACGGTAAGATTAAATGGTAAAATTCAACAATCAAATATGACATATATTGATATCTGCAACAATAAATATACATATCAATATTTGGAGCATTAAATACTTTTACTAAAATCTGTGGTAAAACTGCAAAACATAAGGAGTGCAGAAATTTCAACTTCCCACATATGATAGCATGAGTGGGAAGAGGATAAAAAACACTCTCATCAATAAAAGTTCTTTTGTTTCCTTACTGCATTATGATTGTACCACTAATTGTACAGAATGTGCAGTATTTTTATACCTTTTATAATATTTGTACTGAGAAATAGTGTGATGCGATACAAACTTAAAAAATTTGAGCTTTATGACAATACCTTGATTTTTGTAACTTTATGACATGTTTTGATGTGGTAGAGGTCAGCATGTCAGAGTATGTAAGTGCTTAATAAAGTGCCTCTACAGGTGCAGAATGGCAAATACACGTAAAGTGCTCACTTGTCTAGTCCATTTCCATCCACTTGCCATAAATCAGACAGCTCGGAGCATCAGAAAACATATTGATTGGTCTTGTAGCTCAGTTGCATATAGCAACCTGCCTGCTGTGCAAGGAATCCTAGGTTCAATTCTCAGCTAGGCTCACAAAACTTTTCTTTAACCCGACAGTGGTCGCACTACGAGTATTTTACTCACACATTTTTTAAAACAGCGATAACTGAAAAACTATTAACGTTATAAGTCCGGTTTGCTCTTTAGCCGAGTTTATAACCTTGATCACATTTATTCAGTTTTCGGAGTTTCTATGTCACATGCTTTGGTCATAAAGAGAGCATGCTTAAGTTGCTGCACCATTGTGGGTATTTTACTAACATAGCAACCAACCAAGGTCCAACTAGCAGCAAATTAATTGCTGGGCACCTTTTAATAACTCTTTTAGGTAATACAGGAAGAATAATAGTAACATCACTTATACCCTTATCAATTCTAACACAAATTTTTGCGGTTTTTGCTAGAAGTGGAAAGATTCTACTGGCATTACAATATATTTGGTCCTCTTTGTTATCTAAAAGCTTTTTGGTGTGTCAGCAAACCCAGGAATGTGGCTTATTAGTCATACCCTCTGAAAGGGATTTTTTAAAAATGCATGCCTTTTTTACAGATGCTCTTTTGTTGAGGATTGACCAAGTTTTAGTATTCGGTATGTACATATTTTTCTGACATGTAATATATTCTGTGAAGTTGTGGCTTATGTTTTATGTGTGTTTTGAAACTGCATCGAGCCACAAATTTTCTATTCAGTAAGACATTTTTACATTATAGGCATATTACACTGTAGTGATCAGTCAAATTTTACTCTGTACTCCTGTATCAGAAGCACTAGTTGCAATGTGACAACATTTCATATTTATGCATATAATGTATTTTATTTTTCAGTATAAATGTTTTACAACTACAAAACTTTCTAATGCATAAAATTTTTAAAATAACCTAAAGTGCCAATATTTCCTATAAAAATTGAAAACATGTGCCACATACACACTAGTACAGAGAATGCCGAAAGACCAACTAGGCCTGTATTGCAATATTGTGTTGTGAAAAGAAAGAATAACTTGTTATACTATCCACACCTTACACTTCAATTAGAATAATTACAGAAATCCCAAACATTCTCTATGTGAATGTAAACTCATGCCACGACCAATCTTGTAAATTTTAAAGTAGCGAAGATTTCAAAAAAGGTCCATATTATTTAGTGTGTCAAATGAAAGATTTACGTGAAAACATGCATAATCTGTTTTGTAATATATACTTTACATTTCAACCAGAATAATATTACAGAAATCCTGAGAATTGTCTGTTTGAATGAAATACAATCACCACGACCAAAGTTTTAACTTTTCCGGTAGTGAACATTTCAAAAGATCGAGTAGGACTGTACTATATTATGATGTCAAATGAAAGATTTGCTTGTTGAAAACATGAATAGTCTGTTTTGGTAACTACACTTTACATTTCAACCGGAATAATTAAGAAATCTCAAAGATTGCCTGTGTGAGTAAAAAACTAACAGTGCAACCAACCTTGTAACTCTTCAGGTAGCGACTGCTGCTGGATTAAACAAGAAGATTTCTCAGTAGGTCCAGAATCTGGGTGTGAATGTATGTTACTTGTGCATCTGTTATTTAATAACAAATTCACCCATAATAAACATTTCAGGGTTACTACTAGGCCAAAACTGAGCGTACATGTCAAGTCATGCAATTATCTATAATCAGCACAACTATATAACACCAAAAGGTGCTGCAAAGTTAAAAAAAATCTTTAAATTGGTTAATCATATCAGATGCATGGAGAATTAGCAAATGTGAGACCATTTGTCCAAAAAAAATTTCCAATGCATAATTATGTCATCATGTGTAACTTCAAGTAGTGGATTGTGTATGCTTTCACATTCCTTTAAAGGACTGAAACAGCATGACCAGCAGCACAGCATAAACTTAAATCGCATAAAGAAATCTGTGGCAATACGCACAAGTGTTAAAAAAGCATCCTGTGTGTCCTTTGCATGTGCGGTGTGGACTCTTACATTAGGTGTGAACTACAGGAACTGCAGTCAAATTTCATTCCTATACATTGCCAGCAAGATGTACTTATTTTACCCATTCATTCTTTTACCTAATTTGAATGAAATAACACCATTTATGTAGCAGCAGGTCTCAGTAGTGAAGAAGCATTTGTTAAGCATCAATATACAATTAAGAGTTTGGAAGTGATTGTTTACATGTATATTTGATTTAAGAAGTAAAATAATAGTAGTCAGATTGTGTAATACTTGTAACAATAGGTGTTTGTGTATCTTGCATCTGAGAAAGAGTGTTAAACATATGACAAAGAAAGAAAGACACTTAAGGAATAAACAGCAATTTTCACCATTTTAAGTGTATTTTATGGTGCTTAAATGTATGTTTAAATTACACACTTTTTTTTTTACTTTCTCTACAGCTTATTGATACTAAGCAGAAGCAGCATATATCCCATCCAAAAATCTGATATTAAAATTTTGCTGAAAACATACATTTTGACCTGAACCAAAAAAACACATGTTTAGAAAATGATTTGTGTGCACATGCATGTGCGTGTGTGTGTCTGTGTCTGTAAACAGTGTAACAAAAAAGAGATGAATACCAAACGTGATATTTAAGTCCAGCAATTTTTAAGGATATGATGTATAGATTTTCATGAACTTTTCCCCAATCTTTACAACCTTTTTGCATGGAAAACTATTTTTTTTTTTCCTTTAAGGATTTTGATTAAAATGTAATATTTAAGATGTTGACATTAAGAATAAATCTGTATCTTGAAGTTTCTGAAAATAGCCTGAAAAGTCCTTCATTCTGAATTCATTTTGCAAATGTTGTATAACTGAAAGGAAACATAAACTGCAGGAAAATGCAAATCTCATTAAACACATTGTTTATATCAAGCAAAATGTTTGTGGCATTGACCATTTCTGAAGTATTCATTGCTATCAGTTGGAATTTTCCATTATTTATACTTTTTTGAAGTGCTAATCATCATCCTTTGGTTTCTCATAATGTCATGAGAAAATACAGAATTCCAAATCTAGCATATACTGACCCCCTTTTTAAAGATTTGACTACCATTTCAGTCGCATGTATTCCTCTTGTAACTTACATCATGTCTCATGCTTAAAACAGTACAAATTAAATTGAGTGCACTGTTGCGACATGTACTATACGTACGCTCACAAATTTGGTGCCCAGCTGTGATTGCTCTATCAATTTAAAGTTGTCTTGTGAATGATACATTACCAAATAGGAAAAAGGCTATTTAAGGCTGTTGTAAGACATTTAATTTTCAGCTGCACTTTATTTCTTCTCTTTATAGTTTTAGTACTTCAAAATGCGGTTTTACAGACATAACATATGTATTATCATAGAAATATGGAGGCATAAAATGATAAAAATCTATAATTTGGTAGGGTATCATTACAGTTTACCCTTGACAAAATCACATTCAACTTGGATGGAATGTTTTCAAACAGTGAAGAATGAACAATGAGCCACACTTTATTTTGTGCCATTTCATCATATTGCATTAATCTAGCAGCTTTTTGTTTCTCCCATCCTCTTTTGCTTTCTTTTTTATGGGTCCTTAGAGGCCCCATCATTCATTCCTTCTTTTTATCCTATACACTACTTTTCTGAACATTCGGTAGCCTTAGCTTTTCTTTTACTGCCTTACTAACACACATTTTACTTGAAAAATAATCTAACACATTCCTTATTAAATTGCGTTTCTTCTTAGTTTACCATACTTTTGTCTTCATAACCAGAAATTTACTACTTCTCTCCCCATAACCATAAATATTTACATAAAATGTTGTTTACTCTAGCCAAGAAAAAAATATTATTGCGTTCTACCCTTTAGTTTATTAGTTACTGCATGATAAGCATAGAAACAGCAAATATTGGACTTTTACTGAAAAACTTGTTTTATTTTGAAATTTGTGCCCACAGAAATTTAAAAAAGATATGCTCTAAAAATGATGTAATTGATAGAGAAAAATATTCTGTATAGGATAATATGTTCAAAGCTGAAATTTATAACAATTGAATATTTACACCATGTTATTAGCAATTTGGTGACAGCACATCAGTGGAAAATGGAGCTAATGGCAACATGTTTGTGTTATATAGAGAGAGAGAGATATCCCATTTACCTTCATACTGTCTTTTAAGATTGCGACATGTTATACAAAGAATTGTGTATGAAACCATTTCTGCAAATGTTTATTTTGATTAATATGAAATAAATAGACAAATATGCTTTTGTAAGAATAGTTTGTAGAAGAAACATAAAAATAAGTGATAATGGTAGAGAAAGTCATGTGAAAATAACACACTAGATTTTTTTTTTTTTAATTTACTGCTATTAGAAAGAGACTGTGGTTTATAATCCACTGAGTCAGATTTTTATATCATTTGTTATTCGATTTATTCACCTTTATTGAGGGTTCCTAATAATAAGTAATGCTAGTCCCTTATCTACTTCTGCCAAACCTTAAAACTGTCCAAAAAGACTATTAAAACAGATATACTATTTATACACACATTACATTATGACTTGTTCCCCTGGTTAACAGGTTGCAAAACCTAACAACTATTTTGATGGTCTTGTTTACTCTTTTTTCAGAAAATTTTGACATAGAGGTTTTGATAGTCTGAAAGTCTTGAAAATTCACAAAACATAAAAGCTCAACAGTACATTTGCAGTACACATTAGATCCCCTTCAATTTGGCCACTAAAAATCTGATGAAGCCTTCCATACTTAAAGTAACAATTTTGAACATAAGAATAATAATGGCAATAACAATAAGAAGAGTAATAGTACCCCAATAATGTCCCATATATGGTCATTAAGAAATTGGGTGCAAATTTTTCATTGTTTTGCTGCATTCCTTGAACCCGAAGCCAGAATTTGCCACTGCTAAAACAGCTACTTCACTTGTGATATGATGCTAACTCCAAAGTTCAGCACTGCAATTAGCATTAAGATTGCTGTATTATTCCATAAACTCATTAAATTCTAAAACATAGTCACAAAGCTGAAGAAATCAAGGTATTTCGACATGTATTCATGAAATTAAATCAAAGAGAAAATCTTGATTTTGAGCTCTGGCTACAGTTAATAAATAGTGAAAGATACTTACGTATTCTGTAACTCTAGATGCATGAAATGGAATAAAAACAATAAATTTAAAATGTATTGGGAAAAATTAGAAGTAAAGAAGTATTTTAAATAAGCTCCTTAAACAAACAAACTTGTGTAAGTATCTAAAGCAGTAGCCAATAAGGATGTTAAGCAAAGATTCTCTGTTTAATGGAAATGTGATAATTCATGTTTTATTCTTTCTTCAGAAGCCTCACACTATATTCTTTCTCATTTCAAAAACAGTGCAATCACACATTCACACAATGTTATTAGAAGTACAATAATGATGTAAACCTCAACAACAAATGAAAAAGACACACAAATTGAACTTTATACCATATCAAGAAAAATAAAAATTTACGTTGCAGTTTAAATGTTTCATCATGTATTTCTTCCTACTTATTTTTACCTGTTATTTTGGTGTTTCAAGGTAAGCAAAATAAAACAGGATAATAGCCTCTTCGTTTCTTGAAATATATGACTATATGGCCAAAATAGAAGTCCATGACCTAGTGTGAGCTTTAACTCTTACATAACTAATTATATTTAATGACTATTCAAATCTTTGGAAAAACATATTATTTCAGAGTTTTGGCTTTTATTGTACTGTTTATTAAGCCCTTTGTGAATGGATGTTTGGGCTAGTATTTTGGTATTTTTTAGATTTTTAATACACAAGTGTAAGAGATCCTAAGCCATGAGTGATGGCACTTTTATTGTACATGATTAGTACTGCAATTTTTATAAAGAAAAACTACAATGTTGCATACTATATACAATAAAACATGCACCTAATTCATTCAATATAATTTGTTTGCTAACATCTAATTAACATTTGCCTATTTAGAAAAATCCAGAACAGTTTCACTGCACTAAGACTAAGTTATTCAATGTGTAAGTAGTGACCTCTTGTCAATATTTTTCAAACTACAATTATTTTTTTAATGGTGTACCAAATTTGTACAGTTCTGCAAAGATTGTAAGACAAAATATCAGTGGCGGCTGCTGAGGCATTCTACAGACGGTGCCACCCCACCCCACCCCAAAGTGAAAACAAATCCCTAATATATAATATGTTTATCAACTTCATGTAATAGCATCAAACGTATTAGATAATCTTTTTAACAATTCTTATACTTCATACTACATTGTATCAAACAAAATGTATAGGCAAACAAAATTAAACATTTATTAGAGCAATGCTCTTCTTATAAACAGGTGTAAAGAGCACGGTAAGAATTTGATGTAATAATTCCTAGAGAACTGATAGGAAGTGCTTGTGTATGATTTAAAAAAAAAAAAGAGAAAAATGTTCGTTTTAGTCATCTTGTCCCAGTATATGCATGAGAAATAAAACATAAAAGGAAATCCAAAAATCTCTCAATCATTACCTATCACCCTGCTGCTGTGAAATATACAATATTGAAATAATGCTTCTTAGTTTCAAAACCTAGCAACATAATTATACTCAAAACAGGATATTTTAGTGTATTATTTTTGCATTAATTAAGCATTACTTTGCATTTCTAAATGCATAGCATTAACTTGAAGCAAGATTGTAACATTGTATTAAAGGAGCGTGGAATATGTGTTCTTCCATTGTCACTAGTTCTGTGCTTTACTGCACTGCAACAGGTGGAATGTAAGCTCAGAGTCAGAGCAGTTTTGACTCCACCTCTCCCATAACAAACATACACCTTAGCCTTATACAAAGTGCTTATGAGCAAGGATGGTGCCAATCTGGAATGGACTCAAGCTTCAGAAAACTACCAGCAGAGCATGAACCACTTAATGCACCTGTTCAAATGAGAGAACACATACTCGGAAATAATGCTATTTGCGCAATTCCTATACACTTCTCTTTCTTTCCTTTAGCAATAGTGGTGCCACAGCAGCGACACTACCCCAGAAGCCACCCCTGAAAATATTGAAGTAAGAAGTAACTACTTTCCTTGAACCCAGAATCCTATGAACATGAACTTGCTTTGTCATTAAATTTCAAAATATAAAATATATAGCAAATTGTATTTCAGTTAGGTACTGTAAACTTCTTTACTGGCATGCATTTAATTCATCCTTGTAGTTAACTTCTCAAAATAAGCAAACTTTGCCTGACAACTAATTATATTTAATGGTAACTCTTAGAACAATATTTACATCACATGAATAATTAAGTTTTAGGCATTTAAGTACAATCTTTTCTTAAGAAAGTTCTAACAAAACATGAAAGCAGTAAATAACATCACAATGAACAGACTTATGTGTAACATTTGCCTCTAAGTGTTTTAATGTAACAAAAAATCAGCTTGAACAACCATACTTGTGATAAAAAGTTCTATAGCATGCATTCTATTAAGGCTAACAATTCTATTAACAATCACACCACATTTATATCCTGAATTTCAAGATAAGGCTTTATTACTGAAACCTATATCTAAAATAAAATATGATTACGAATTAATCACATTATTGCTATAAATGTATTAATGATATTGAGTCTGCGAGGAGGCCAATTATATAGCATTAATCACTTACAACAAACATGAATCTGCAAGTAATAACTATATCAAGTTAACTCAATCTTCAATGTTTTGCATTTACAGTGCCAACTCCATATATATTCATAGTACAGTCCATCATTCATTGTTTTTCCTTGCTTTTGCTGAGAGATTGTCATTTTCAGCCTTAAGGCTTAAAAAAACCATTCTTATGGGAGTTACAGGTTCTCTATTATATTTCTGTATTAAAAGTATTTAATTTAGGAAAGAGATGAGAAATGTTTTAATAACAGTTATCTGACTTTTCAGTTTCTAAAACTAGAAGCACATGGAGAGCATTTCAGGAGAGAAATACAAAATACTTTGTGTAGTGCCAAGTTGTGTGTTATAACATGTTTCAAAACTTAACAAAAAAGTAATTATTGCAAATTATAATCAATAACTGAGCTGAATGTGTTTGAAAATGCAATAATACACCATTCTCAGCAAGTCCTAAAGCACTGACACTTTTACAGAAATGCTGTGAACTTAATTTTGACACCTGAATTATCCTAAGATAATAATCCAGCCCCATTTCTATCTAAAACTGCTACATATAATATAAAACAAATGAATATTTAGGGTTGTTACGATATAATCTGTTCATATATACAAGGGTGGTGTCAAAATTGAATAGCCACCCAGAACAAGGTTGTAACCCTTATGTTTTCCAAAGTTCAATTTTACATGAAAGAAGGTTGTTAATGGTGTTTGGGACAAGGCAGAGATATTTGAAATTTCAGAGGGCATTGGTAGAACACATCCAATATCTCTGTCTATTCCCAAGCACCAATAATAACCTTCTTCCATGTAAAAGTCAACTTTGGAAGAAATGAAGGCTATAACCCTGGTTCTGGGCAGCTTTAGTAGCTTTATATTCGGCTTCAAAGACTGGTATAGCTATATTCAAGGATAATACTAATACTGATCAGCTGATTAAGTCTCTTCTGTTTCTTGATTTTTAAATTTGTGCAAAAAACACAAGCAAATTCACAAAGTAACAACAACTTCATTTATCCAGATTAGGTGGCACCAGAGGTAATCTGGATTAACGAAAATCTGGTGGAGCAGTAGTTCTGAATCACCAAATTGCACTATACTCTCCAATGATCCATTCTTATTTATAGTGCTTATGAAAAGTGTTATGGTAATAATGTTACATATTGGTTAACATTACAAAAGAATTATTTAATTATGTGAAAATTTTTAAATTAATGTAGAAAAAAAATATTCACCTTCAATGCAAAATATGTAAACTTAAATATTGTAAAATGTTTAAATAACATGTAACATGGGTAACGAAGATTCCTGGGTATTAACAATGCATATAATTAGATACATGAGAGTGTAAGGAAAATCAACGTCATAGATTGAACGTGGAGGAAGGATTACATCTGCAATAGTTTAAAAAATAACTGTAATATAGCTTAATTAGCAAAAGAAGATACTCTGAAGAGAAAGTTACCTATTATAAAGTAGGAGAAGCTAGGTAAAGGTATTTTAAAAAGATATTAAATGAGATATAGTAAAGCTTGGTAATTATTTAACACGGAGCAACAGAGCATTGATACTGTAGCAGTATATGTTGAAATGATTTGCACAGAGGTGTTAATTCAATTGGAAGTTATTATTGCATGAGGCATAATAATTAATTAGAATATTACAGAGTGAGGGCTAATTCTGCTAAAGTATTTGAAGAGATTGCTTTATATGATAATTCCTACAGGAAGCAATTATTAAAAGAGCAAAAGAAATTATGAGCTAGAAGATATTAAAGGAAAAAGAGCTCTGAATTTAAAATTATCTCCACTGTTCTTAGTTATATCCATATATAAAACCAAGACAACCATGAGTTTACTGAATAAACAACTTACTCATTCAACAGCTCAAAGGTCTATTTAATTATAAAACATTAAGATTGTACCTACATAAAGTCTCACATCCACAATTTAGAAAGACCCTGAGATAAAAGGTTGCAACTGCAATCAAGAGAGTCTGCACTGCTACACCGTGAACTGCAAGATCTTCAAAATCCTTTGGAACATAATGATTGAATTACTACGCATCACCAAGGTAAAAAATCATTAATATCAATACACAGTTCTACTGGATAACTTAAATGAATACAAACTTTGCTATATGGTAGTGAAGCTTGGACTGCTGCAAAAGCAGAAGAGAAAGAATTCAGAGCTGTCTATAAGGACTGTTATGAAAACTAATTAAACATAGCCTCACATACTTAGTTTTGTTATTCTGTGACGCTGACCATGGTAATGATACTACTGTTAGCTTGAAGCATGCGGCAGAAAACAATCTCTAAACTACTTGTGGTGACATTACAACTGTATACATTCAAATGTACTTATCAAAGAACGCACATATGAAAACGTAAGCAAAAATCAATCTAGACAAACCAGAAATCTGGATTAATGAGGTTCTTGTGTAAGTGGGAGAAAAATTTAAGAGTGTTAAATGCTTTCACTGCAGTTACTTAAGGTGAATATCCACTTGTTCAAACCTGGAATTTCATTTGGGTATCTCTCATTGCTGAACAAGATGGTGTATTTCTCAGAAATTGAAAAAATGTTGACAAAGTGATATTTAAGGCCATTTTCGAATGGTAGACTTTGTGTTCAAAGTGTGGAGCCATTCATTAGAGAAGTGCCTTTTGCTCTCTTTGATGTTGCAGCTTTGTCTATGTCTGAGGAATATACCACCCTTAACCATGACTCCCGAACAAAATCCCAATTTTGAACAAGCAGGATGTTCCTAATAAGCATTCTTTTTTTACTAATATGCAAAGCTTAGGGGTGGTAGGTTACAATATTTCATTTGAAATGTTGCTCTCACTGAAGTTGCTCTTTCTCCTAAAAGAGGCAGTGGATGGAATTTGGAGGACACAAAGTGCCATCCATCCTCATATTGTTATGCCTACATGGTGATCGTGAAGGAAAGAAAACATTGTACCATGTTATTCTCAAGAGCCAGAGAGTGACTTCAAAATAAATTTGGATGTGATGTCCCCATGTGCATCTATCTTAAAAGTCAGAAGAAACACCCAAAGATTTTTCTTTTCTACTTGCAATTTTACATCCTAAATTTTCTTAAACATTCATTGAATTTATCACCTTAAGTTTTATTTTTGTTGCACACCCTCAATCAGGAAATTTAACAAGTATCACAATAATCAACCTCAACACTTGTTGGAAAAGAAATGGTATTAGTATTGCAAGTTTATAAATGCCTGACATTCTCAAAGGCAAACTGTGCACAGAATAGCACAAGTCTCCCACATTTTCCTACTATTACATATATAAGTGTTCCAGAAACTCATTTCAAATATAGTATGCTGTCCACAAGAAAAGACTCAGAACAATGGCTTCACAGCATTGGAGCTGAAAGTATCATTTATATGCTTATCAGCTCTTGCAGAAAGTTATTTTTGAATGGTTCTTTTAGTACCTATCATAATAACTTACTTTTCATCACAAGTATGCATTGGTTCATATACTGATTTGAAGGGCAAAAGATAAAATAGCCATCTTTAAGTTAAGATAGGATGTCAACCTATCTACTTTTTATGGAATTCAACAAGACAAAGACTGCAACTCCAGGAGCCCTCAGGAGGTGTTGCAAGTGGAGGAGACAAACAGTACATGTGATAGCCACGATCACAGTCATCACAAAATAAAAGCTGATCCTGCAAAGGAAACAAGAAATATTTTAATAACTGGAACTTAGTGCTATGCCTAGGACTATATTGTATGGGAGTATGGGAGAGCTTGGGCAGGAACAGAAAGTGGTAAAATTTTGGGAGTGGCAAGAAGGAACATGGAGAGGTGTGTGTATATATGTATGTTCAATACACTTTACAAGCAAATGCACTTGTACTGCAAATAGTTTAAGAATGCAATAATGAAAAGTCATAATTAATTAGAAACGATGCACAGGTGTTAATGAATTTGCACACCAGTTCTTGATAAATCAAAACCAAAAATGTTAAAAAAATTATCTTGTGTTATAGGTTAAATTATCTTCTCATCTTAAATATTAAACAAGCAGAAGGTTCCATTGATGTTGCACTTTCAAACCAAGCAGTTCCTAGCCTAACTAATGTAAACACCTTGTGTTGTTAATTGACTGAAAGTCAACTTGCTCAACAAGCAAGCTTAATGCGGGATGACACAGAAGTGAAGGAAGAGCATCATGTTGACCTATGGGCAGTCACCTTGACCATGGTGTAAAAATCAATATGAACTGCCACATGCACAAGTGTGATGGTCTGGTCCCTATGATTCATTTAACATTTTACACTTACAACATGAGAACTGCTACACTTAGGAGATAATTTCTTTAACCTTTTGCACAATTTGTCTATAGAGTATGATACTGAAGAGTTACTCCATGAATGTGTGGACACCTGTGCAGCCAATAAATAAATGGATTGCAGTATGGAAGGTTTGCATTTTCTGTTTAAGTTTTATGAAAAGCTTTATGAAAACTTGCTGACTACTCAATGTTACATGGCTAGCTTTTTAAACTCGAATGACAATTTAATTAATTGCAGTTACCTGCCATCTTGTTTATTAAATTATCTAGAAGGTTTTTATGGTGATTTTTCTCTTTTAGCCCTTAAAATTGTAATTTTGTACAGACCCAGCTATTCCTAATAACAGATGATAACACAAAAGGTGGTGAAATATCAGCAGAATGTTTGACTTCCTTAACCTCCCCCCAATAGTGATAGCCCTCCAAGTTCTGGAAATGCTGCATAGCCTATAAGTACCCTTTGGTAGTGGAACAATCATCAGTCAGAATGGTCAAGTAGCTTGGTAATATTTTAAGCCCTCCTCTGTGGCCCTGTAGTTACTTAATAGCATAAAAGCTATATAGTTTTCACATAATACATAGTCTGTTAACATATTAAACAATGAAATAAAGGTGAAACTCCTGAATATGAAGATTCCTCACTCCAGGCCATCAAATAGGAAACATTGCATAGTCTGCATCCTTCAAGAAAAATATTCTGAGTTGTTAATTATAAAATATTGGTTAACTGGTTTCTAATGTTAGCTGGATACAATTTTCTCTCTTTATACAATTATTTAACACACCCTGGTAATGATCTTGATTATGACATACAAAGGAAATAAATCAAAACTTTCTTACTTGAGAGTTATTAAAATATTTTGACACTGGTATCGCATGTGAATCATTCGCGTTTCAAGTAGATTCTCTTTTGTTTTGCTGTGTCTTAGTTGCTAGATCATGACCATCTACAACTACATGTATACTGTTTGAAATGCAATATAACATTTGTCTTATTTCACATGCATATTCTGTGAAGTAACAATATTTATTTTCTACTCCATGGCATTCCCAACTAAAAGTCAAAGCCTTCTTTGCAAGTGTGTTCTCCAATGTGTATTTAAGTACAAAATTCTTTTTAATTTTTTAGTAATTTATGAAATGGAATTACAAGGTGTTTTATAGAATATGTCCATCAGAAAGAATTGGACTTTTCAATGGTGAAGGAATTATCAATATCAGCTAAGTGGTTTTTGAGATTATTCCACACACATACTAATTTTCTCTCTTCATAAAATTAATATAGTTTACCACCTTCCAAATTTTTGTGTTAACATCTTTTTCTTTTTTTTTCTGTCTGCTAGCTTTTTAGTTCTGGTTTGCTCTTTACAACTTTGTTCAAAATTGCTGGTGTGAAACAATTGTCCTCCAATATGTATACTTTCTCTTCTTTTTAAAATTTGTCTACAACATAATTAGCATTTGCAACTTTGAGAGTCTAGGGAGGTGATGGCAGATTTTATGAATACCAGCCTGATTATTTCTACACTACAGTCAGTGTAAGTTAATTATGGAAACAAAATGTTTCATTAACACAAAAAAAACAGTAATCTGCATTTTATCATAATCACATTCAAATTATACATTCCATCTCAAGCTATTGTTTCAATTTCATTGAAAATTGACTAAAAAAGTTATTTAAAATACAATCATATAAATCTAAATTTCCATTACATGTTTCAATATGTAATTACCCTATAAATAACGCTGTTTTATTTTGGTTAATTTACTGCTAAAATGTTATATTTTGTTTTTGGTAAGGTAATGAGCTATTGGATATCTCCCATTCACCCAAACTTCTCTCTAAGAGCACCGTGTTTGGTCTGTCACAATAAGCTTTGAGAATTCAGAATTCTGAGGCAGAATTTGTGTAAAAACCATCTGCAGAAATCTAAATGCATTTATAGTGGCAAGCCGTGATAGCAAACACATAATGCAACTGCAGTATTAACTCCATTAATATGTCCCTGCATTCATTATACCAGCTGTTCTCAAACTTTTGTATTTTGCATTCCTCTTCTTTACTTTAGATAATTCTGCACCAGCCCACATAATCTACGGTAGAAAGAAAGATGATGATAACCCAATATACAGGAATGTAAACTCGATTTGGCAACATTGACTATCCTGCCAACTTAGTAAAGATGTCACTCCTCCCTGTCGATCTAAAGTGCCCCTGTGGCACGTTCTATTGCTTGAGAACATGGCATTATGCTCTTTAAATATAAATCCTTGGACATTTCATATATAATTCTGCATAATTTGGGCTTCTTATAATGTTTTAATCTTGCTTGAATACTTTCTTCAGGTTGAAAATAAGTAACAATTCCATATAAATTATAAAATCTGTAGTGTTTAAAAGCACATTGAAGAATTATGTTGCTGATTAGTATGGCAAGTTGAATGTCTAAATTTATAGGAATTTGGAAACCTGCCTCCCACCTCCATCCCTGAAGTTAGATAAGGACATTCATACCCATATAAATAATATAATTTATACATAACATCTTTACATGAAAGGAGTCAAACACTCAAAATCTACCACTTTTCTGCTCTTTCTACAAATGTTGTGTTTATTTAAATTTCACTTTGTGTATTGTAAATTCTGACAGTAAAGAAGGAAGTAGATAAAAAACAATTCTGTTAAGTACAATGAAATGAGCTAATACGTGCATTTTGTACAGTAGATGTTAAACAATAAAATATACCTCCTATAAAAGGGTGTAAAGTTGTTTTTCACCTTTGATAAATAATTACCCATGTATAGTTTCTCCTATAAATTAAATTGAGTTTTTTATTTATGGACGCTCTTTAACTACTATGGTCCTTAACGTCTCATTCTATATTGGGCGTGAAACACTGGTAATTTTGCTCAGAGGTCTCTTTATCAGGCTTGAGGTTCTTTTACATGCCGCAAATCTATGACACGGGACCACCAGCTTTACTTCCCTTCCGAAGGAAGCCATGCTAAGGATTTTTACACCCGAAAAAATCCATCGCTCTCCGCCGGGTTTGAACCCGCAACCTTGGGAACTAGAGGCTAGCACGGTACCACTAGTCCATGGAGGACGACTAGTTTCTCCTAGAATTACATATTTAGGTATATTAATAACATAAATTAATAGGATAATGCTGTATTTTCCACAGTTATTTGGTTTCAGTAAATTATGAAAAAAAATAATTTGTAGCTTATGTATGCTAACGTGTATAAAAGTGTCCAGTTCCCCTAGATCACCATAGTGTCTTTTGCTCTGTAAAGTTTGCACCTTCAAGTAACCAACCTCTGACTCCACAACCAGTTCTCTATGTGAGTGGCCTGAATAACAATCCAGAGACACAAAAACGAACTAATGAACAATGTTATAATCAATGTGAAATGAATTGGTGGTTTGGATACCACCTCTAAGAAAGAGTTTTGCTGTGCTCAAGGAAATGCTAGACCAATATGTCATAATTTGACCTTTTAGAGCAAGGGGTGAAGAATTATTTGCATGTGTTGTTAAACTGAAAGTAGCTATGCCATTTACATACTCGTATATGAGAGCTTTCATCAGTGACATGGAGACGAAGGTTAAGTTGCTGCTACTAAATGGCAACAAGAAAACCGGCATTAAGAAAACGATAGTTAGCATGAAAATGTGAGGTATAAGTTGTAATGTTACCCTTTGGCAGTTCAGCCATACCTTTCGGGGAGCTAAAGTACCCTGTTAATCCAGTGACTAGAACTATACAAAAAATAACCACAGGGGTAGGGGTGGGACTAGATTTTATCAGTACCAACATAAACAACTCCGTTCTATTATGGGCCACATTTTATGCATGTCAGTATACATATATCGGATCAGTTCTCATATTCCATTCATAATTTCATGAAAGTTTGTTGCCTTACATAAAATGTTTCGCTAGAATGATAACAGATCACTGAAGTAGGTCAATAAACCACCATTGATTACTAGTACCCAAAACATTAAAATTTAATCTTAAACTGCACTGTATTTCTGCAATAAAATATCTATTTATACACATTTGTTATCATTGAAAGCTACTTACATCATTATCAGAGGTACCACAGATCGAACAACATTTACATTCTATGCACTGCCAACGGTATTTCCGCACGGAAATGATCATATTTGGTGTAAACTGCAAACAGGTTGGATGTCCTGAAACAGCAAATTAAACAATATAATTTACATCAACATAATACTTTACAAATGCTGGGTTACAGTTTAAAAACCTTTCACTGTTGTAGAACAAATTATATTTTAGTAAGCATTTCAAGATAAATGTACCATTTTAAAATTACTCTAAGATGCTAAAAGCTACCAAGTGGAACAAATCCTTACCAGTTCTGCTCTTGGGTTTACTCCAGTGGATAAGAAAGAAAGAAAAAAAAAAAAAAAAACTGAAGAGACATAAGGTGCTCTATTGACAGAAATACAAATGGATGTTTTAATCATCACCCCTGCTATATTAAGAGCACACAACTGATCTGTTTTCAACTGAAAAATGAATGTACTCATGGCTCAATCAACAGAACACATTATACATTTTACGTCTACCAATAAAAATACTGTTTTTTTGTTTTTTTTTTATTCAGAGTAGTAGCAATCAGGTTTAGTTCTGTTTGTCTGCCTTTTGTAACTTATGTGTGGCATAAGTAGAATTTTACAATGTATTATACTTGCAGACAGCTGGAAGTATTCCATCAGCTTTTTATTAGGTAATGCCAAAATTTCATACAATATTATATGTATTAACAAAGTTGTTTACCTACTCACGCAGACTCATTGGGGCTGCAACATTTAAACTTTGCAGCTTACTATATGATTTCCGTGCACTGAAGAACTGTAGCTGCTATATTGTATGATGAAAGTAAAATTCATCATAATGCTATACTTGGTACTAAATTTAATAAACCTTTGTTTATTAATAATCGTTATCTTCCTAAACATTCATTAATACATAGTTTGAAATTAAAGGATTCATGTGTTCTTTACAAAATAATTTAATAGCATCACTAAAAGGCTGTAAAATTCCCACAAATCCAACCTTATTAGGATCTTTATGAAGATGAATATAATGGCACTGGGACAACAGTTAATTTCCATGCTTAATGCAAGGCAAAGATTTCCAAATACTGGTCCACCAATTTTTTTTCCTAAGGATGCATACAAAAAAAAATGCAATCTTGAGAGAACTGCTATTAAAGTCATTAGGCTCACTCAGGAGCAGTGCAAACAAAATCCAGGACTTCCTGGCTCATACGGCATGTATAATTTTTTTAAGTGTCTTATTGTAATCATAAGCGCCTTAATCTATCACTTTAATTTTGATCTGTTCAGGATTGCTTCTAAGGCAATCTTGTTAATGGCAAAACTTGTATCACATTATTCTCAGACTCTGCTTTACTCAAACAGCTTTTGATTTTAGTAACAACTCCACTAAAACTCAACTAGTTGTACGTTTTAAAAGCATCAACAGCATTTTAATACAATGATGAACTGGAAATGGATTTGGAGGTAAATGGCAAGTGGTGTGACAAGTCTACTGAACACAGGAAAGAGCAGATTGTGGCTTTCTTATCGTAGGGCTGCTGAAGATTGTAATAAATGTACAATTCTAAAAATAGTGGTCAATATAGTCTATAAAATAAATATATTGTTTTCCTGGTTCAATATAAGGACGCCTGGAAACTGTTATTTTAGAGGAAAAAACATTTAAACATTTAAGGCATATGCCAAAACTCAGATTCTGCCATACCCAAAATTTAATTTCCATAATAAACCTTATAAGTTACAAAGTAAATGTTTTAAAACACTTTCTCAGAATAACAATTTTTAGATGCATTTGTTGAACAAGGAAAACACTGTATAGGGTTCAAAGTGATTATAAACTGGCAATTCTTTAGAGCTTGTACAGGAAATCTGAACACTGCTGAAACTGTATATTTCTGTGGAGCTTTCTTGCTGCTAAATGGCATATGTGCTTTTTCTGCCTATGACCTCTTGGCAGCATACATATTATTCAGAGATAACACAAATGCTACAGGTTTGCATTTCATTTGTAGTCTTGAACTAGTGCATCATCACACTATCCTGTTTATGACATTTGATTTGCAACGAAGGAAGATCTCTTCAACAGAATAGCTGTACTGATTAAAACAAGGTGGCTATTACAATTCTGAGCCAAAAACGGGACATTCCAAGGATGTCACTTCTGCCTTCTTTAGAATTACGTTTGTAGGCCAAATTATCATTATCATCATCACCACCACCACCTTAATAATCAAAACTGCTTTCAAAGAGTTGGAATCGGAATGTCTGCCTGTGTTTACCAGGTTCAAACATCATAAAACTTAAGAGTTTTTTTTTTTTCTGAAACTTTGCCTTCACCTGAGAAGGTGAACAGTATCATAAAAGTAATTTTAAATGGCATTCATTTTTATTTCCAAAGAAAATTAATTAACCATTTATTTAGACCTTGGGTATCATAATGGCATTAAACAGCTTATGAAAAATAATAATCAAGAATGGCCAGAGATGAAAATTTTGTTGCCAATTCAGGCAGAACTGTACTGTGATGCATGGTTATGTCATAGATCACTATCCACCAAGGGGAGAGTAGACATTGTTTTTGGAGGCAAAATTAATTGTTAAAATGAGCAGTGATACACGCCATGTTTTCAAAAGGAGCAATAAAGAGGAATATGTGCAAGTATTAATGAGATAATCTATAATGTAAAACAGTATTGATCTGTGTAATATTGTGTACATGATAAACCAGGTAAGAAATGAAATGAACTGAATTGAAGGTTCCACCTTGAAGGTTTTGTAATTTTTGTTTCATATGGATGAAAATGGACTACACCATCCAAAGCAGAGAATATACTTGGAGAAGATCACAACTTTATCTAACCCAGCAATGCGCAGATGCTGGGAAACTGGCAGCAAGCAGTTAGGTGGGCAAGTAGGCACATTACATTAGCATAGGTGTGTGACGTCACAGTCCACTAGCTCTAGTGTGCTGTACGACTGCAGGTTGCATTAGTTACCCTGTACAAAATGTAATTAATATATATCATATATAATTTATCGCTTGCCAAGTTTTTTCTTACATTTTGAATTTTATTATCTGGTTTAAAACAAAATTTGTGTAGATAGCTGCCCCTTATTATGCAAAGTTATAAAATTAAAAAGTAAATAATCTATTTTATTTTATGAGATTAAATTGATAGTATTATTATTATTTCACATAAATTATTTATGGTAGTGGTAAAACAGCAGAATGAAAAACAATGCTTAAAAGGGTAACCTTCTAGCAAACCAAGCCTGCATATGCCTGATCTAACCTATCAGCTGCTGAATTGCAAAATGTTATTACTGAGCTTTTTAAAAATATGTTGAATATAATTATTGAACACATTAATCTACTTTGATGTTTCCTATTTCATATAATGCTCAGGACATTTAACAATAACACTGGTTTGGTGGTGCTGTTATCATGCTTATTATTAAATAGCCCGTACTTTCTAACACAATAGGGATAGTTGCTGTGTAGCCTGCAAGTACACAATGCTAGAGATATATGTTCTGAGTAGTACATAATAGTTATGGTTGGTGGAAGAAATAAATTATAACATAAAGTTGAAGCCTGAAAACTTCTTCTCCTACAACGATCATGTCATAGTTTACTTTTATTTATTTAAAACACATAAAGCACTACAGTGATTGATTATTTTTACGCTTTGGTTTGTTGTTTGCAAGAAATCTGTCTCAAATTTAGATCCAGTAATAAGTTTTAATTCCTGTGTTTCTACTCTTTGAAATCTTTTGTTGAAATGACTCTAAAATGGAGCTGGTCTGATCCAAAAGGTTTGGTCACTCTGCATTAAACACAATCCTGCAGTGTTTGACTGCTATGATAGTTCATGTCCCGATTACCAACCTTTAGGCAGAGGTTAACAAAGGTGCTATTCACCTCTTTTGTAAAATAAAAGTATTGGAAATGTTTTTACCAATGCTATGTATTACTTAAGATATGTCACCAGGAAAATATGACATTAGCAAAAGGGTTTTAGTGTCTTGTACAAGCTCAAGTTTGCCAGTTTAAATTCTCTACACTATGTATATTATGTAAATATGGCTCTATTTTGTTACCCATCTTAAGCAGTTTGAGAGAGCTGTGATACTAAACAAAAGCTACCTAGGGATAGAAATATGAGTATCCTTTCCTTCCATCAGCAACATTGCAAGAATCATGTATTCTTCAACATACAAAAGTTAATTGTGTTGGATGCTGGATTGTAGCACCATGCAGTTGCTTTTCTGATTTTTGGCTCGTATTAAAGAGACTCCGTAAATATTCCACACGACCCGTTAAAAAAAGTGCTCATATTAATGCAGCTTTAAATCTTTTTCAAATGAACTCAAATCTAACACATACAGTAAGTTCTTTTGTTGTAGTTTTCATGCACTTGAACATAAAACTACGCTGTAAGCTTGTCTTATTTTTTGCTTATTTATTTCAAAAAATTCAGGCTCAGATAACATGCAGTCCAACTTAGCTTTTTGAGGTAGTCTGAATTTTATACTCAATTTCTGTAGGTTACTATATATGGTTACCTAATGCACAAATAATTTCAAGGTATATATATATATTCAACTTTTTCATTGTTTGTTAACAGTCCTTCCCTATCTTGTGAAAAACTAAAGAATAGGTTGGTTACTTGGTATGTTCTTGTATGGAATTAATGCAATTTTACTTGTGATTGATGAGAATTTGCTGCAAATTCTTGCTAAAGCTTTCTTTCTATCTTTCCTCCCAATTTTTTTACTTTCTCTATTATGTATAGTAAGTAGAGGAAGTATTTCATTTCACTCAAAAGTTTAATACTGAGATTTCACCAGAAATATATGTTTTGAGGGCCCCTGAATCCAAAAAAGTATTTTTGAAAAGGGTCTGTGTGTGTGCCTGTGAACAGCATAATTCAAAAACAAAAAGTTGGATAAATACCAAACTTTGTATTTAGGTTCAGTACCTTCCAAAGATGTGACACGAAAATTTTCAAAAAAATCCCCCATCCCAACTACCCTTTATATGGAACATTTGTGTAAATTTTTTATTTTCTAAAAAATGCCTAACAATTTTGATTAAAGTATCATATATGAAAGATATTTACATGATAAATAAAATGTATATATTGAATTTAGTGAGAATAGCCTGTGAAGTCCTCTTCATTGGGAAGGAACTTTATATTACCTTGCATAACTGGTAAATGTTAAGCGATAGACGAAAACGTACTACACAAAAATGTAGATCTCATTAAAATACACAATTTATTTTAAATAAGTTTTTTTGTGCATAAGCCATCTCTGAGATATCTGTTATTGAAGGTTTGAAATGTTCATTTCCTGGTCATTCTCTTAAAGTCCTTTCAACATTTAGTTGTTTCTCACAATTGCATGGAAACATTATGGTATTTTCAGGACAGCATAAACAGCGTCTAGTTCTTAAACATTTGACTATCACTGTTCCCTTTGTATCTATAGCAAAATGTTGATATACTATTTCTACAAAGGATTTTTTGGATTAAAACATAGTAGATAGAAAAATAAGCTTTAGTAAGAATAGTTTGAATACCCACTAATAAATGATAGGGGATTGAGTAAGTCATGTTAATATATCACATTAGATTTTTTAAAATCATTTTATACACATTTATGAAACAAGTATGCAATGCTTATATGGCAGCATATTTCTTAAAAACTACATCACACGTTAAAGAGGTATAAGTATTATGGATGTTTCTCTCCCTTCTTACAAAGATACAAATTTTAACATAAGTTATGAAGATAGTCATATGGCTTTTTGTGTCCATTAGTTGAAAGCTTCAGTTTGGTTTTATGTCATACTTCTTATGAATGAAAATTCTAGGCTATTATTTGGTCTCTTTTCCCCATTCTTAGGATGATTTTTCTTTCCAGCAGTTTCCCCTTAATCTCAACTGCTACAAGTTTTATTCTGCCATTGCCCTTCCTTCATTCATTACTGTATTCCTCCAATTCTTTCAGCTCTTCAAGTATTTCTTGGTCTTCCCTTCTTCATGTCCATATTAACCATACTCTTCTAGGCCATCTTCCAACATTCTTTCAGTGCATTATATCAAGTGAGGATCTTCACATATACAAGTTGCTACTTATTATCCTTACTAATTGAGTTTCAGAATCAATCCACTGTTTCTTGCATTAAAATCCAAATTTCACACCTACATTTCTGCCATTATTCTCAAAATAATGGTCTAAATTTTCTTCTGTCATAACAGAAAAACATGCGCGTGAAGAGGTAGAGATAACACTCTAAAATTTCCATGATGGAGGGACAATTAATTTAGATCGCACTTATGCCTGCTATTTGTATCTGAAGCAGACCAGTATCACAGGAATGGAGAGAGTTCATACTTGCTGATATATTAACGTGAATAACTACTTCTGTCTGAATGACATTCTACTATATTAGTTCTTAAACAAATATTATCACTTTCTTAGACAATAATGACTGTAAAGACTCAGAAATTACACATTCAGGGCCTGAATTTTCAGTAAATCTTAAAAGAATTCAGGCATCAGAAATAAGACTCATTCTTTCAGGTAAGTTACTGCATGTGCAATAGTAACTACCTATGCAATTTTCAATAACTCAACTAAAATGAAGTACTTGTCATTTACAATGAGAAGTCACCACATAACAAATTGTCAATGAACTGAAATGCTACATAAATAATTAATTTTGAAGATTTAGAAGCTAGTAACAGTGATGTGTCATAATTTAAATTAAAGAGAGTTGAAAAGTTGTTACACTACACTACACAGTTGATGCAGTGTAACAACCTTCAACTCTCTTTATTTTAAATGCTACATTAATTTTGAGATCTGAGTACATTGATATGCAATACAAAATTTAAAAATGGAAGTAAAACACTCTCAATGAACAGATCATGAAATCATAGTGAGGCTTGGAGGAAAAAAATCTTCTGACACCGGTTCTTCCCTTCTCCTGACAGTGAAAATGCGGTTTTTGCACAATTCACTGCCAATAAATTCTGCTTCTCTCAGACAAAAAAGGCCTTTTATCATATTCTCCAATATTTCACTTGAACGCATTTATTCTCTCGTTAAAAAAAAAAAAACAAAAAAAAAACTTCATTTGCTTCATGCTGCAGAGAAGGAGCCATCTACCATCTCTTTCACATGAGTTATCTTAAGTTATTTGCCAGAAGAATTTGCTTGAGTTTACTTCCTTTGTACAAAATATTAAAATTATGCAAGAGCTCTGCCTTATTCAGATAAGGTCTAAATCCGAATGGGTTCATTTTGAAAGTTTCCCAGACATGAAAAGGGTCAACAAGCATTATGTATATATGGTGGTATTTTACCTCTTTCATTCATGTAACTATCATTCAGATAAATGTTGTCAAATGTGAGGCAATATTTTATATCACAACACTGTAAATGCCAGAGTGATTGTAGTGTAAATTAACATTATTGTATGACAATGATTTGAGATGTTTGTTAATTATAAGCATTGTTAGGAAATAAGTTTACACGGCCTCACTGAAACTGACAATAGGAGCGGATAACAATGTAGCGAGGGGGTGAGTTGTTTATCAATTAGAAGAGGCAAACAAATGACATCAGAGTAGCGTGCCTTTCTTTAGAAATGGAGGGAATATCTTCCCTAGAGCATATGTGTTCGTAATTTTGATTGGATATAAAAATAGACGCTAATGTTGGTGTGCTTTATTAACCAATAGCAGCTCTGTTATAATGTTTAGGCATATCGGGGTGAGGGAGTATAAATTCTAGAGCCAAAGACAGATAACACGAATGATACCGCGACAAATTGGCTCCCAGAACGTGGGGCGAAATAACCAGGAAGGGACACAATAACCAAGACGTGGAGTGAATGGAGCAGTGCAATTAAATACAAGACGCAGATCCCAGAAACAACCACCAGAACGACCGACGACGCGGATGAGAGGACATCAGTAACTACATGAACAGATGACAACAGTGGAATTCGACACCAAGCCAGCGAGACGATGCAGATCCATCGTAGTACGACGCAGAGGCGACATATACATTTAGCAGAGAGGGGCAGGAAGCTGGACATCAAAGCAACATCATCAGATAGCATCATAAAGGTTAGAAAATTGTAAATTTTTTGTGTATCCTAAAAGGAAACAAAAAAAATTGTGAGAAATTAAATGTTGAGGGGTGGAAGAATTAAGAAAACAATGTCAACTAATAATACTGAAGAATAATTATGGAAGGGGATAATGTAATAGTTAGCTGTAATTCAGAAAATAGCTCAAACAATGTAGGATTTGAGGGAGGAAATATTAGTGAAGAAAGTGAAAATAGAATAGCAGGAAATGTTAATTTTGATGCTGGTATGATGATGGAAATGCTGAGAAATATTGGTGAAACATTAATTAAGAGGAATGAGAAATTAGAGCAAACATTCAATCAAATTAGGGAAGATATGTAAAAGAGAAATAGGAAAATAATAGAAGAATTTGAAAAGAAATTTATGTAGCTAGATAGTAGTATGCCAAAAATGAGAGATGAAAATCAGGAAATAATAGCAAGTGAGATAGGAAAAGTTTCAAAGAAAATGTCAGACATGAGCAGGGAAATATCTAACGAAAAAAGTGAGGTTAATACTAAAATTGAACATGTTGATGTAGAATGTACAGAGTTAGGTAGTCGAATGAGTAGCATTTCAAGTGAGCTAAGAGAGATTAAGGAGGCTACGAATGCAGATTTAATTCAGGTGTAAGTTAATTTCAGAGGGGAGATATCTGAAATACAGGAGGAGTCGGAAACACAAAGAAATAAATTGTCTGAAGAAGTTAAAGTTTTGTCTATAAATAATCAAAAACTAACTTCTGAAATTAACAAGTACCAATGAAAACTCCAATCCAGTACAGTGTATTGCAGACTTGTCAGAGTACTTTCAAATTAAAAAGATACCGGAAGCATTGAAAATTATAGTTGTTAAAAGATGTTTGGATCTGAAAACTTTAGATTGGTTACAAATTGTATCAGGGGGCGAAATTTCATATGAATCCTTAAAGAGGTTATTCATGAACAGATTTTGGAAGGTCACGATACAGCTACGAGCAATGTTTACCCATAGACAATTTGATCCAGGAGAGGGAATAGCAATGACCGCTTAAAAAAAAAAAAAAAAGCAAGCAAATCCAGGATAGTTAAAGCTGAACTGCAGAATAAGGTATTGGACTGTAAGAGGGTTAATTATGTATATATGTCATAAGAAAGGAGAAATAAATTCAGGACAAAAATAAATGTTTAAAGGGGAAACAGAACATTTTCTTAGTAAACTGTAACCACATTTGAAATGAAGCATGTAATAATGATAATTTAATGTCATATTAAAGCAAAAGTATGTAGATATAATTCAAAGAGTATTGTGAATATAAAGCACAAAACAATAAAAAAGTGTAAAGATAATTAAAGCAAAACACTTATGTAGAACACAGATAATATGAAATTATGTCTAGAATTAAGAGATGTAAATATAATTGTGTAGAGGATGAATATTTTGTTAAATATGTTCAATAATTACAAAATGAACCAGGTTAAAAATCTTGAGTGTATAAATTTTTATGTCAATAATCTAAAAAAGTACAACCATTTTGTAACAGTGACCTAAATAGTTCAGGGTACAGTATTTGCTATAAAAAAATTGTAATGTCAGATGTATGTATATAAACACATTAGACCCGAGCCAGTGAATAGTGGCGAGAAAAGGGCAAGATGTACGTGTGTTAAATGCGTGTGCAGTGTTACGTGCAAGTGATAAATACCTTGTGTTACAAGATTCAGGAGACTAAAAATCCAATTATAAAATTTCCAAAAAAAGTTGTAAATATTTATAATTATGTTTCTAGTGGGGCATATGAGGCAGTATTTTATATCACAACACTGTAAATGCCAGAGTGACCGTAGTGTAAATTAACATTATTGTATGACAATGATTTGAGATGTTTGTTAATTATAAGCATTGTTAGGAAATAAGTTTACACGGCCTCACTGAAACTGACAATAGGAGCGGATAACAATGTAGCGAGGGGGTGAGTTGTTTATCAATTAGAAGAGGCAAACAAATGACATCAGAGTAGCGTGCCTTTCTTTAGAAATGGAGGGAATATCTTCCCTAGAGCATATGTGTTCATAATTTTGATTGGATATAAAAATAGACGCTAATGTTGGCGTGCTTTATTAACCAATAGCAGCTCTGTTATAATGTTTAGGCATATCGGGGTGAGGGAGTATAAATTCTAGAGCCAAAGGCAGGTATCGCGCAGTTCTACAGAATCATTCACGAGTTACACGTCGCTCAGTTCTACAGAATCATTCACGAGTTACATGTCGCGCAGTTCTAAAGAATCATTCACGGGTTACACGTCGCGCAGTTCAACAGAATCATTCACGAGTTACACGTCGCACAGTTTAACAGAATCATTCACGAGTTACACGTCGCGCAGTTCTACAGAATCATTCACGGGTTACACGTCGCGCAGTTCAACAGAATCATTCACGAGTTACACATCGAGCAGTTCAACAGAAGCATTCACGAAGTACACGTTACGCAATTCTACAGAATCTCTCGCGTCGTAAAGTTAGTTGCAAAATGTGAAATACGCGAATTAATAATGTGCGGCAAATAAGCGATTATAGTTATATTCAAAAATATAACAGTTTCAGTCAGGCGTGTATCAAGAGTAATTATGTGAATTTAATAAAGTGTGACGGCAATAAAAGTGTAAGAACAAATTCTTTTATCAGTGTTATCTTTTAGTAACAACTCCTTTCCGTTTACACACCCTGTTTAAGAGATTTGCTCGACTGAGTAATAATAGCTAGCCGGAGGACAAAGAACTCAAAATTCAAAATAGTAAAACAATAACAGGCGTCAGCAAATAAGATAACACAAACGATACCGCAACAAATGCTTTCTTTCAAAGAAAATGCAAACTATCACTGAACACTTAGGTTCGGCTTACAATAAATTGTCACATTAAAGTTAGTTTCCCTTCCATGTTATATTTCCACATAGAAAAAAATTTTGAATGGACCCTCTTCCAAATAATTTATCTCCAAATTTACAAAAGAATGTTTTCTCTGATTTCCCAAAAATCATTATTTCATAAATTAAGTTATAATTCTCAAATAAAATCATTGTATTAATTTTATTCTTAACAGCCCTTCAGTGATTTCTAACTTATACAGTAAAGTGAAGCCCTAATGCTCAGAGATATTCCAAATGGCACCATTTTCTTGTGCTCGGGATGCCGAAAGACAATGTTCTGAAAGAGCCCACCTCCGTAGTGTGGGGGTAACATATCTACCTCACATTCAAGAGGTCTGAAGTTTGAATCTCAGGGTGAGTTGCCTGGATAGGGATTTTTCCGAGGCTTTTCCTTATTTTAAGAAGACATGTATCGAGAAGCTCTAAGGACTCTGGGCCCATCCATTTGAGCATCATTTCAAACATTTTGCTCATTAACCATCCAATATGATCTACCCGGTTAAAGGACATTCAACTGGTAGGGGAGTGGAGGATGTTCTGAAAGGTGGTTTGCAGGCAATAGCAATAGTTAAGTTTGGTAGCTCTCACCAAGTGACAATAAAATAGCTTGTATATCAAATAGTTCAAAGTTTATACAATAAAAACTGTAAGTAATTCAGTTATAAATTACTATTGTACACATATAGTTACTAAACAATCAGCGTAAATAGTTTAGGCTGTTCTGCAAGCCAAATTATCCAGGCACATTTTTTAGTCAATTTAGTACACTGAATATAGTGTAAAAGCCAGGAATAGGATCAATGACTGTCATCTAAGAGGAAGAGGCCTAGCAAAACTGAAAATAAACAAGAAAATAAATTTATGCTTTTTAAAGTGAATATACTTTATAAGTAAAACTCCGAATCCATAGAAGTAAGTTCTGGAACAAATATTCAGTGCCATTAGCTAAAATTTGCAATTTAAACACCTGAGAGTGCTGGTTTCTGCAAATGTGGTTTTGAAAGCAGTGCCCTCTGAAAGTGTACTCGGAATAAAGAACATTTGGAACCTCTACATTTCAGAAACAGGACATTAGAAAAATGGTATTTGGAACTATATCTGGGAATTCAATTACATGATTTATTCAATAAAAGTACACAGAAAACACAAAAGCCCATGCTGTCTTTTGCTTATGTATGCTGCCATTTACCCATAAAAAAATAGTATAAAAGTACTCTTGAAATCTTTTGCAGTTTCCCCTCTGGGAATGTTAAGGTTGTGACTGCCCTTTATAACACCATGGAGAGGGAGTTATGAAACTTTGTGGAGAAAGGGACTAAGAACTGTTTTGAAATGTTTCTGGCTGATATGAAGAACTAATAAGAACATTGGAAAAATTGAGTTTTATTTATGGATGCTGTTTAACTACTATGGTTCTTAACCTCCCATTCTATATTGAGCGTGTATGAACATAGGGACATATATGAAACATCTTTGGTCTTTTGGTCATCAATCAATTAAAAAAAGGTCTAACCATTTATATAATAGGAGCTTGCTTTAAATACCAAAAAACCCTATTTAACTGAATTGTTTTTAACCTAGCTTAACCAAAAAAGTGGATAAAAAAACAAAGAAAGAAAGAAAGAAAGAACCTTAAATTCCAATACAGGTACTTGGTATTGTATGCATTTAATCCTCAAACCCTACCCCACATTCCAAAAAAATACACTTATAACAAGGAGACCTGCATAGGAGACCCACTGTTATTTTACTGTTGGTATTGGTCAGTATGATTTATTTGTGCGTAAGATGTTATAATTAACATTGAATAGAAACTTGAAGCTATTAGCGACAGAGTGACAGCAGATGAATAGTTCAAATCATTAAACGTAAGGACTGCAACTCATATTCAAATCTTTTACTGTAAAAATTGAATTATGGCACTATCAATAATACAAAACTTACTTTTTGTTTTTAAGATCCTTGGTTTTGTAAAACAAAGCAGACCAACAGATATAATGCTTATCAAAAGGTGGCACAATACAGCTGCTCACAAGCATTTTGAGAAGAAAGTTCAGAAAAAATTACTGATTTTATGAAATAGTCTTTGTAAATACTGTAATGCATATTTTAATATTGTTAATGTTTGTTAAACATTATTATATGCTTTTGGGATACAATTATTTTGCTTCTTTCGCTGTTAAAACCATAATTATTATTATTGATTATCTGAAAAAAATACGTTATCCAAAATGGCTCTCTGCTTTTACTTTTGGTTAAGTGGGGTGTTACTGTATTGCAAAGTAATTACTAAATAACTTTTCCCAGAGAAACAAGATCCTATACAGGCAAAAATTAAGACACGTATCCCCTTATTTTCTATGTGCCTTATCTGGAGGGGGGAAAAAAAAAACAAGAACAAAGCTGTGATATCTATGTGACAACTTTTTTTGTTAACAGTTTTGTTAGCTCAATTTATCAAAACAAAAAAATGTCAGATTATAAGGGGTAGTCCAAATTACTACTGATGCTGACAAAGCTTTCAATAAAGTACATTCTTTAAAAACAATTGAGGATGTGTTAAGGTTAAAGGATTTTCTATGTGCCGAAGAACAGTGAATTTTTATGCTCATTATTTCCTCATTCCACTACTTTCTCTGACTGTCAATTATATTCAATTAGTGAAAAACTAATTTAAAAAAAAAAAAATTTACATACTATTATACTCAGCTGAAGAACAGCACAAATGCCACTTCACCGGTCCTCGGCACGCACAAAGAATAAAATCACCTTTGTAGTTTCAAAAATTGTACTTTATTACTTTTCTCTTCTTTTTTCTGCATTTCTCATTTATAATATATTGCATGTTATAATTATTGATGAAGGACAAATGTACTGTTCACTAATTTGTATAAAGCAAGATATATATACAGTGTATTTGAGAATATGATATATGATTGACAGCCAGAGAAGACGCAGACTTCAGAAGGAGGTTATTGTTGTATAGAAGAAATGTTGTAATTTAAATTTTAATCTTTGAAATCTCTAATAGAAACTATGCTTGATTTTGAAAAATGCAAAATATTTCCTGCTAATAATTTTGTAAAGTGAACAGAAAAGTAAACATTTGTTTTAGTTATGATAATTAAATGTAAAATGCAATTAATATTCTTAGATGTGAATTCTATATTACAGCCCCCTTTGTTTGCTTTTATGTATTAATTTTGGCAGTGAAAAATCAAATGCGAGAGCATTAACAGCAAATGTTATATTCAGCCTATTCAATTACCCTAAGTTCTCTCTTTACATGACAAAAATGCTGTCAAATATAATGTAAGCCTCCATCTACTATGGCTATTAACCCCCCAAGTAATAACTATGTACACTATACACTTTTGAACTCTTATGTACAATTTTTCAGTTACTTAAAAGCTACAACAGATTACAAGGTTCTATTATTTTTACTCACATTTGCAAACACTTATACTGTTTGTGTGCATAAATTAGAACAATAACTGTATTTGGTTTACAAGGCAATCTTATACTAAATTTCAACTGCAAAGTGCTATACTTTCTTCTTGATCAATTTAATTAGTATCTGTAACAGAATTGAAACAGAACCCTTTAAATTCAAACCATTATTTACACTTATTTCAGTAAGCACTGTCAGTGCAGCTAAACAGCAGAAGTGTATCAGTGTGCTTTCAGAAGCTTATTTTGTACTTTTGGATTATTTGCAAGGAAGTGAATTTAAGGGCTTTGTTCAGAACATAGATTGTTGGTAGTGAAACAGATACATTGTTTACAAATGTAAACATCTAAATCATTGTCCACTATATTGCTGTGCACTTTTCTGAAAATTCACAATCCCTTAACAGATATAAAACAGTGAGGCCACAATAACTGCACATGAATTTATTACAAAATAAAACTCATTTCATTATCTTTTTTGCTAAAAAAAAAACAAAACAAAGTTCTTGCTGAATTCTAAAACAAACTGTTATATTTAATTTAACTATCTTACATCAAGAACTTACAAGGAGCTCTTGTCAGACAAGTGCTTGAGATCCTGTTAGAAAATGTTTAGTCAAGGTATACTAGAAATAAGAAACATGTCTGTGCATTCTCTCTCATGTACCTTTGTTTAGCAGAAAGAAAAACAAAATTTTGTCCATCAAAAGCCAACCTTTTTGGTTAAATGAATTGCAATCCACAATATGGATTTCTCAGAGTGTAACATATATCTCCTCACCCGTAGAGGAGGAAAATATATTATACAAATAAGGGTCTAGAAATGCTTTATTTTCACATTACAGTTCATTTTATACAACTCTTCTTACACTGGGAAGGTAGAATCCGACTGAAAAATTCAATGCCATCGGGATTTGAACCACAGATCTTCTGGTTTCCACCCAATTGCTCATACCAACTGAGCTACCATGGCAAAATACCGGCACGGCACCATCAGCTTTACTTTGCTTCCGAAGGAAGCCATGCTAAGGATTTTTACGCCCAAAAAAATCCATTGCCCTCCACTGGGTTTGAACCCACAACCTAGGAAACTAGAGGTTAGCATCATACCACTACACCACGGAGGACGACAAAGCATTTCAAGATGCATGTTCATATGACTTATTTTTATTCTCTATATGTGAGAAATATTTCCAGAAACTTTGGACATACTAGTTCTGTAAGATCTTTAGAGATCCTCATTGAAAGAGCAATATCCTAATGCAAAAAACAAGATGTTTATTTCTGGTTTACTTACGAAAGATCATATTCAACTGACTCAGCACTTCTATAACTATAAATTCACAAATAAGCATTTCATTTGTACTGTTTTCTAAGGATAATTTTACCATACTGTTCTGCTGAAAGTAATTAATAAAGGGTTTTGTATGCTTCAACTATACTCTCTAAGGTAACAGTTTCAACTATTATCAGTTATATCTCCTTGTCCTTTTAGATGTGGTCTAAGGCAGTAACATATACTTGAAAACCACAGCTATTATAAATCTCAAGTTTATAATTTATAACTTCCAATGAATTTATGAACCAGCGGAAAAAACAAATTAATCACTGAATGAACCTGAACCCAGATTATTTCTTGTCCAATTCTTCCTAGTACTAACAGCTATTGGGAGGTCTCATCCAGTAAAAAGTGGGATCACTAATGTTTTACTTATTTTAATTAACACGTGCATTAAATGAATAATATACTTTACTTGCTTCTGTCTTAGAAGTATAATATTTTATGATGTTATGTGAAGTGGATGGTATTCTATAAACACCTTTTAATTGTTTTCATATAGCTGAAGAGCTGTTCTTCCCCAGAAGAACTGTGTATGAGGGAGATATTAAACATTGTGGATAAGATCTCAAACACTGATCTGATAAGCTCTCTTTGTTAGTGCAAAGAGACTGTAAGCGCACACTTTTGGATATAACTAGTAAAGCAGTTGCATGCATCTAAAAATTGCTTGTTATTAATGCTCCTGTTCCACACATAACAGTAAATTATAGTGTGCATGTGTGAAGAGCTCATCAAATACAAACTCCAACAACTATAAATGTATGTATATCATTCAAGTTCAGGGAATTAATTCAGTGCCAGAAATAATGTGCTAACATTGGTAAATTTACATCTTATGGATTTTTTCATAAAAAATACTATGAATTGTAAATTTTTTACAAGTCTTCAATTAAATCCCATTTAATTTTGTATCAATTTCAAGCAAATATTAAATGTGTGAAATGTTCTAGAACCAGGGTGTCTACTGTCTTGAAGATTTAAAATTCCGGTATTTCCGGTATAGATTTTGACAAAATTCCAGTATTGCATCGAGTCACATTGCAGCAATATTCAAATGTGTAATAATATGTAAAAATGAAGCTAGATAGTGAAACAAACACAAATAATATAATATTATGAATATTTTGTTACAAAGTTTCACTTATCTTTTTAAAATACAAATTTAAAAGCAACAGGATGTGTTTCATAATCCACTGATTTCATCTTCAGCTTCTTCTTTGTTGACTTGTTTATTTACGTTGTTACGGTTACTGCCGCTAGGTAATGGATTGTTTGTTATGGTATTGCCATCTATTGGAAGTAAAACAGACTTTTTGACAGGATCAACCGGTGGTATTTCACAATTCATTACAGGATCTCTTAAATCATTAAAACATTTAAATGGACCCACAGATTTAATGGTGTGGGAGAAAATATTTATTTCAAGACTAGAGATCGTGCAATGAATTTTGAAATACCACCAATTGATTCTGTCAAATTTGTTTTACTTAACATTTTCAATGGATGATTTCATAGATAAAAAATTTACTAAAAAACAGATTTCATGCAAAACAATAACCTATTAAAAATACAGGGTGAGTCAAAAGACTACGAACCGCGTGGTGTTTTCCCTGTCTATGTCCTCGGCGCTCTTTTTTTTTTTTTTTTTTTTTTTTTTTGAGTTTTTTATTTACGTACGCTCTTTAACTACTATGGTTCTTAGCATCCCATTCTATATTGGGCGTGAAATATTGATAATTTTGCTCAGAGGCCTCTTTATCAGGCTTGAGGTTCTTTTACGTGCCGTAAATCCGCTCATTGCGGTCTGCCGTTATCATAGAAAGGTGCAGATGAAACCATACAACATTTTTAAAACTACTTTTAAAGGCTTTACTTACCAAATTTATGAAAGGAAATGCTGAAACTGGCCAACAGACATACTACTATCATAGAGAGTGATGGATAGTTTCCTAAAGAAGTGTCAAAAATGTATGGACGACGGTGGCCAGTTTCAGCATTTCCTTTCATAAAGTTGGTAAGTAAATCCTTTAAAAGTAGTTTTAAAAATGTTGTATGGTTTAATCCGCACCTTGCTATGATAGCGGCAGACGGCAACGAGCGCCAAGGATGCAGACAGGGAAAAGCACCACGCAGGCGGTTCGTAGCTTTTTGCCTCACCCTGTATTAATGTCCTCCAAGAACCAATCATCTGAAAATTTAATTTGAAATAAAACAATGGTATATGGATGCTTCCTGCAATTTTTTCAGTATATAACCACAAATTCAAGTATAATTTCAGTATATCTAGTATGTAAAAAAAATTTAAGTATACATATTTCCAGTATCAGTAGCCACCCTGTGAATTCTTATGTACAAAATATCAACTTGTACATGCTGCAGTTCATGAGTTTTTCATGTAGAACGGCAGTCAGTTAAAGGGCTGGTAAAAGGTGCTTTGTAGTACCTAAAAACTGTCACTAATTTTGTATTCAAATATATAACTTGGAAAGCTCTATCATGGAATTTTATACAACCTTCATGAGCAACATCATCACTTTTTGAAACAGTACAACTAGCACTGTCCCCAGTATAGACTCATTCAATCAACTGTGTTTTTGGTATGCATTCCCTTTACCAGAAGCATATTATTACCACAAATCTTAGGGTTATACAGGAGCCAGATTTAGAGAAATGTTGCCATTGCTGTCAACATTTTAATGCAAAACAAGAATCTCAGCATGCAACTGGCCACACAAAGACACCATGACTAACATTTGCGTCACCTTAAATGTAAAAATTATGTTTTAGATTTATATATTAAAAATGTTAATGCAGGTACTGTGGTCATTCAATTTTATAATAGCTATGTTTCAAAGCAAACCAAACATAACCCAACCCACCATATTTGTACTTGTTACTGATTTTAAACACATGTCCTGGCTGATGACACTACTAGCTGTGAAAAAATGATTGTCATAATCATAACATCACCAGGTCAAGGTTGCAATGTATTGTTACACCACTTAACCATATGTAGCAGATAACAATAACACATTAACAATACTCCATACACAACCATTAAACGTATAAAGATATGCTGAAATAGCTTCTGACCAGTCATTAAACTTTGAAATGAGATACATCTTACACAACTCATTTTGATAACACATTAAGTTCACGTATATATGGTGCTTGGTTTGCTTACATCAGAATAAAAACAGACAACCAACAACACAGTTCATTTTAACATACATTAACAGCCAGATTAACTTCCCATTGTCATAACAAGTTATTGCTGCAGATGCATATGGGAGGGTAAATAGACCTACTGAAAACTGTACAGTACCATATACACTTATGTACACATATGAACATACCTAAGTAGTTGAGCAATATTATAGTATCATTAGTCAATGGCACTTTTAATGATCAGTCAAATTAAAAGTTTTATTCCGGTAGGGGTATATTTAATTAGCAGCACAGAAAAGTCTGTCTCATTTTTAGGGATTTTGATAGACTATGATATGACCAGGGAAACACCTCGCCTTGACCTGACCCAATACAGATATTTTGTGCTTACCACCCCCAGAGGCTATAGGCCACAGGCAGGTCAGCCAATGGAGATGTGCAGAGGTCCTGAACGATTCATTCCAGCTTGATGATCTGCATACCGGCAGGCTGCTCAGAGAAGGCTTCCCTCTGGTAGAACCAGGGAGAACTCGACCCACCTGAGGCGGCTCAGATAAGACTGCCATCTGGCAGGGATGAGAAGAACTTTCCTACGAACAACCATCTGTGCCATCTGTCCAACCTGACCAATACTGCAAGCCCCTAAGCCTGCCTGAAACATGAAGGGTGAGCCAATTATGGCTCTTCTTTCAAGGAGTAGCTGTTTTAGTAGAGATGGCTGCAGTTGCTTAATGCCTCTGGAATGATGAACTACAATTTTTTACCCCTGCTCAAAACTACATCGCCAGCCCGATTAACAGTCAGTAACCGGCTGCACCAAATACCAACAGTGCTCACCAGATTGCGCCCACTCCGCTAGCATAGGTAGCGCTTATGCAGTGTCCACGTCATAATCACCTGACCTTCCCTGTGCCCTCGAGCGTAGGCTCCGACGAAGAGGACAGTGTGTAATAGACTTAGTTCTCGACGACCAGCAAAGAAGGATTTCTTGAGCTTTGTGTCTGGGAGTGGCTGTCTCTACACTTTTCAGCCTTGTCTAAATTTACACACATATTTTTCAGCATAAGTAAACTTCTAATTTCTTTCCAGTGTGTGAAGCGGCACTTAAATCTTATCGAAGCAAGTTCATATTGGATTATCACCACGTGCTAAATTCTATTTAAAATGACAAATATTTGTGTGAGAAGGACAAAGCAAAAATGCTTATGTATTTCAATTGTAATTTTTAATGTTTCTAAATTTGAACGTGAATATATCAGTGCTTTGAGGCCTGCAAGAATTATTAGTTTCATTTAGAGCTGTATTAAATCCTTAATTGATTTTTCTTTAACTTCATTTGTAGTACAAAGAATATTACTCTGGGGGAATGCTTTATTTCAATGCATTCTAGATTGGGCCCAGCATTTTACTTTTTAGTTAACTTGTTTTATTAAAAATTTGTGGCGTTCTATGCATTGACTATATTTAAATTGGTTTTGCAAGAATGTTACAAAGGGGAAGTGAAATGATAGGAAACGAGCTAAAAGAAATTTGGTAGAAGAGAAATCACTCTAGTATTCTCCTTGCCAACCAGGGAAAACCTTGAAAAGCCCATGGTTAAAGTGGCCAGGCCCAGGGATCGAACCTAAGATCTCCTGAATGTGAGCCTCACATGTTACTGCAGAGCCAATTCGATTGGTATTTTGATAGAAATAATATTAATAGTTATCTTAACCCATTCACATCATATAATGATTCATACTCACATATGCTAGTAATGATGTTTAAATTACATGATGAGCATAGCTCACAAGTGTGCGCTGGCCAATAAAGCTACATATATTTGCATGTTTAACTATGAGGTGGCACTCAAAGGATCTCCATATCTCTTTAAAACACTATTGAACAGAAAAACTAATGTTAGTACCGTGAGATCAAATAAAAAGAATATCTCCTCTGATATATCTCAGAATCATGGTCTGCAATGAATAAGCAGTGTGAAAATTGAAAATTGATGAATTACAAAGATGTTTATTTTCTATCGAAGAAACACAAAGCTGTTGACATTATAGCAACAAGCATGCTGAGAAGGAAAGACCAGAACCCAGAGGGGAGGTAAAGAAGCCAAAGTGTACACCCAAGGAACAAATAAAAATCGAAGGTGTCAATTTATAAGAACAGGTTTTTATTTCCTATAACATAATGCACAACTAAAAGTTACAGAAAATATTTCTCTATCTGCTAGACATGTGTGTGTATTCAATAGTTTCATTGAATGATTGCTAAAACTAAAAGGACTTCACAACCAATGTTGTTCATCAGCTGCTTCAAAGTGTAACACTCAATGTTACAGGTCGACCTTCACCTATTGAGACTGCAAGCTAAATCATGTGCCCCTTTTCCAATGCACAATCCAATCACAGAACAAACAAGAAAGAAAAAACAAAACAGGGAAACAAAAAGTTGTATGCTACCATAAAGGGCAAATAGTGAAAGTTCTTGGCAATACAAGTGTTGCATTGTCCATTTCAAAAAATGTTTGTTTGACATCTACCAAACCGAATAATCATATTAACCTTCGAAATCAGTAAGTCAATGCTTCCAGCATCATGCATGCAAAAGTTCAGATAAGAAATTATTATTGGTTGATTTTATGAATTTTTAAACTTGACAACACACTCATGTAGCTATGCAGATTTATACCACATTTCTGAGGTAGCCTTGAAGATATTTAAATAATATACCAATTGGTTAACAGTGGATAGGTGTCTAATTTTTATAAAAGAAAGATGTAAATTTAAGCGATTAAAAACAACCTATATGAGAAAAGGAAAGAAAAAATTGTTCCCAGATAGTACATTTTTACTTTCTCTACTTCATGCTAGTATGTAGAGGAAGAATTGCACTCCACCAACAAATTTGATATTGAGATTTCACCAGAAATACATGTTTTGAGGCCCCTGAATAAAACAAAACTCTTAGAAAAAGATCTGAGTCCAAGATATATATGTGTGTGTGTGTGTGTGTGTCTGAATGAAAATGAAATGTTGAATAAGTACCAAACTTTCGAGAAAATCCCCCCAACGCAAATACCCTTACATGGAACATTTATCTAAATTTATTATTTTCTCAAAAATAGTAACAACTTTGATTAAAACACCATATATTTAAAATATTTTATATGGAAAATAAAATCTGTCTTCTTGAATTTTCTGGAAATAGCCTGTAAAATCCTCTTCATTTGGAAATAATTATCTATAATTTTTTCAGTGGTAAATCATAGGAGAGGGACAAAAACTTATTATAGAAAAAGTGTAGATCTCTTGATAACATGAAGTAGATAGAAAAATAAGGATTATAAAAGTAATTTGTAGAAGCTATATAAAAAAAAAATTGATGTATTACACTCAAATGACTTTCTCTACTCTTGTACAAACTATTTTTACTACTTTATGCTTCATGTTAATCAAGATATCGAGATGTTAATCTTATTGCTAATTTTCTTCTAGATGCAAGGGGAATTGGTAGGCTTTAAGCTATAGTCAAATATTTTAAGAGCTGGTTGCTATGTGGAGTATTCCATTTTCTTTGCATTACCAGGACAAAAAAAATGAATAACGAATTTGAGAAAAAGTATAAGTATTGGAAAATTTAAGGGAATATCAAGCAATATCTCGAAAATGGTTCACTCAACAACAAAAATGTATATGACATAAATTGTGTATTTTAACGCGATCTACATTTTTTGTGTAGTAAAATTTTGTCTATCTCTTATGGTTTACCAGTTATACAAAAGTCGTTCACAATGAAGAATACTTTTGGAGACATTCCCAGAAAATTCAAGATATACAATTCATTTGTCATGAAAATATCTTAAACATATGATATTTTAATCAAAAGCATTAGAGCCATTTTTGAGAAAATAAAAATTTTCGAAAAATGTTCCATGTAAAGGGTAGTCTGGGTTGGGGAAGGGTTTCTTGAAAATCTTTGTGTCGCATCTTTGAAAGATACTGAACCTAAATATCAAGTTTGGTGTTTATCCGACTGTTCGTTTCTGAGATATGCTGTTCACAGACACAGACACACATACAGACATGGTTCCAAAAATGCTTTTTTTGGATTCAGGGGTTCTCAAAACATGTATTTCCGGTGAAATCTCGGTATCAAATTTTTGGGTGGAATGCAATACTTCCCCTACTTACTATACATAGTAGAGAAATAATAAATGATAGTGGATAGAGAAAGCTACGTGAATGTAACATGGATTTCTGCTGAAGAACTAATATTGTGTAACCAACAAAATGCCAGTTTTATAAATATGTGAACAAAAAAAAAATAAAATAAAAATTCCTGTGTAGAAATCAGATGTTGGTTCAACATTTCTTTGCCACAAAGGGAATGTTATTCATATTTTGACATTTAATAAAGCAGCACAAGCCTGGATGAGCTGTGTGCTGTAGCTAAACCAGGATGATGGCATTTATGTGTGCTGATATCCTTATACCACTAGATTTGCTGGAATTTAAAGAACTTTTGCAGGACAAAATTCCACCACTTTTGAATGATCCTAGCAATTACTTCCATTAATTATTATTATTTCCAACAAGAAATGAATTACACACTATCAGTTGCTTAAATGGAAAAATCTGGTTTGTTCTTTATTGCAAAATGGTGCTTGTAATTTTGAAGCAACAAAAAAATTAAAAAATGCCAAAATATCAGTTACACAGCATTGTTTCTTCAATAAAAAGTATTACTAAGCTTTTGTGACAATTTTCAATCTCTGCATTTACAAATTTACCTTGTGAGCTAAATGCAAGAGCTGTTGTCAAGAAGTCAAACAGAGGATAGCAACAGCAAAGGATACTTTTAACAGAAAATCTTGGACATAGCAACATAGTGGGGGAAAAACTTTGGAAGCATTTTGAAATGTGAATGTAAAGAAGAATGAAGTGTGATATGCATACAATAAACAAGTAACAAACCTATTTTAGAAAGAGTAGGTGAAGAAGGAACACTGCTGAAAATGAGTCGGGAAGAGGAAACAAAATGCCTAGGACACTGGATGAGAAGAAAATGCTTGCTGAAAGATGCACTGGAAGGAATGGTTGATGGGAAAGTTTCTCATGGTAAATAAAGATACCAGATAATAGATCATATTAAGGTTTAAAAGAGTTGGGTTATCAAAGTCCTAAGTGCCCTTGTGAACTTTATTTTTCCAGTCTCTCAGAATGCCTGCATCCTTTATAAAGGAGGTTAACTTTCTTACTGAGATCTTATTATTAAGTACATGCAATTACATAAACTCTTGGTTAACATGTATAATCCTTTGACCTGTAAATGACTCGCCATTCCATCTGCCTTTTTGCCTCTCATACAAGTTGAATCAACTTCTTTAACCATCTTGCAGAAGTGTACCTTGAGATAGCCGTGTCCCGTTATCATTCCAACTGGTCAAAAAAGTTGGACTCTGTTCATAGAAAGCAAATCATGAGTCAGGGATTGTTATTTTTAAGTACCATTGTCATGAAATTGACTCTCAGTACTCCCTTTTTCAGCAGTCCATCCACTGATAACCCCTGGAGCATCAAATGGCTTCCAGTCTAATTGGAAGAGAAGCTGATCTTTTTTTTTAGCCAAATCATCTGTTGTTTCATTGCCATGAATTCCTGAATGTCCTGGCATTTTTATAAGTGACACTGTGTTATAATCAGCCAGTTTCATGAGGGATTCTTGTTTTATTCCATTCACTTCAAGAGCCTTCAAGACTGTCTGAAAGTATAGCATTGTGCCTATTGGCAGAACCTTTACATATACTTTCCCTCTGTTACATTAAGATAAATTACCAATATGTATAGATAAAGAGGAAAGCAGAAACGAAGGAAGAATGAAGAAGGTTGGAGCTGCCCTTTGGCAGAAAATTATGATATATGGTTCATTGATGTAAGTACTATTCCTTTAAAATGTGGTGTTTAAGTCTTATAACCAGTAATATTGTTGTTTCTGGAAGCCTTGCAAAAATGCATATGCTTATTATGAATGGTCATTATTAGCCATAATATAAGGTTTACAATACTAAGGTCTGTTTTATATATAACTTTGCCTCATATCTCTTAACTGTCACATGTACTAATCACCTCTCATTGGCTGCTGTCATAGAATAGGTTGTTGTACAATACAGAATAGTTCCTTATTTAATATGATAATTTACCTAAATATATTCAAAAAGAGTTGTCAAATATACATTTTCATAACCCTATGGATCAAATATATTATTTAATAGAGTTAATGCATCTGGAATGCATGTAAATTCTTATCAATAAATAGAAAGAGAATCTTTCATTTTAAACGTGCCTCTCAGGATAACGAAAGCATGTGTATCTAACATGACAGGGTGTTTATATCGCTTTTATCACCTGACCTTGCATTGCACAATGCTTGCTTGTTGTATTTATTGCCATTCGGTGTGCATTAACCAATCAGTGAAAAACGGGAGGAAACAGAGCGCGAAAGAATACATTGAGTTTTATTTATGGACGTGCTTTAACTACTGTGGTCCTTAACGTCCTATTCTATATTGGGCATGAAAGACCGGTAATTTTGCTCAGAGGCGCCTCTATCAGGCTTGAGGTTCTTTTACGTGCCATAAACCTACAACACAGAATGACCGGCTTTACTTCCCTTCCAAAGGAAGCCATGCTAAGGATTTTTACGACCGAAAAAATCCATCGCCCTCCACCGGCTTTGAACCCATGACCTTGGGAACTACAGGCTAGCATGGTAACCACTACACCACAGAGGACGACATACATGTTAGTGGGGCAAGGTTATAAGAAAAAGAGTTTAGGAAGGCAATTAAACAAAACTTTGAAAAAGTGACTTAGATTGTTCTTTGCTTGTAACCTTCAAATATTTATAATACTACTGAGAAGCATAGAAAAGATAACAAACAGTATGTTTCTGCATGCACTTTTTCTTTGACTACCTGTATTGATATTTACTTCATCAATCATCATGCCACATTTAATGGAAAGGAGGAGGAACTAAACACCAAAGTTGCAGAAAAGCTTAATTTTATATGAATCGATTTAAGTTCAGAAACTCTGTACTTATATGCAAATATTATTTGCATGATCCAAACATTGATTACATGATAATCTCATTGTTATTTCATAGAATAAAATCATAAATGTACACATTTTAAAACAGATTACAATATACAATATGGCTGCTGACTGTATTTTTAATTCATCATTTATTTTCCATTGACTCAATGATACTATAATCTAGTTCAACCGCATAAATAAATATTAATATATTGCCTTTGAGTTACAAAATAGCATCAACAAGTTTTTAAATGCCTTAAATGTACAATACAATATTCTTAGCTAAAATTATAATATATTGATTAAAATAATTTCACAATTTACTAAGATCAGTTAGCTAATAATCTTATTTTGCTGAACCTTTCAATTCTAGCTTTACAAGCTCATCATTACACAATTATAGCTTTAAAATTATTGAATCCTTTCTACATTCAAAGAAAAACTGAGTCTATAAACTTCAATAAACTAATTTAAAGTGATATAACAATAAACAAGCACATAAATTTTTTAGGAAAACAACTTTTTGCTATAGAACTGCGATATTTTCAAAGATTAGTTGGAAAATGTGTATAAATACAAAATAGATTTACCTGTTTTATATCACAATACATGATAACACTTTCACTTCTGTAGCAGTAGTGTAATGAAAATGTAGATGAACAGATCTGTGAAATGAGTGCTTTTAGTGTTACATATACCACCCTGCCTTAAGTAATGCAAACTTGTTACAAAACAGATACAAACCAAGTCTACATTCCTTAACAATAATAAAAATGTTTAGCACTAGCAGTTATAATGCAACTACATGATGTTGAGAGCATGTGTGACAACCAAGATGAAGGTGATGTAGTAAACATACTGAACAATAAAGTGAGAATAAAAGTATGCAGTTGCAGTTATAAAATAAATATTCTATTTGCTTAATAGATTTGTAAAGAAAACACAGTGAAACAATTGAATAAAATCATTAAAAATGTGCAAGTCGAACTTAGGGACACTGGTTTGCTTCCCTAACCACTTTGCTCAGGGGATTCTCACATTTTCTGCTGTATGACAATTGCTGGATCTACCAGATTTCATTTGCATATATATATATATATATATATATATATATTATTGGTAAATGTTGTAAAAGGAACCTCTACCCCCCCTGCTTACTTTAGATAAAACAAAAGAACAAATGAGAATATGATGAGGTAACAAAAGTGGTATATACTTGGTATTTCTATATGTGTGTTAAAATCTTAAGAATTTATGAAAGATTGTAAGACAGAATTCTTGAGAACAGACAAAATTTAGCGACAGGACAATATTTTTATGCAAGGGATAGCTTGCCCCTCTAGTAGACTAGGTACAGTTAGGAGCAAAGATGCAATTTCTTTGCAGTTGAGTTACACAAAGTCAAGGTAACTTCCAACTCTATGTAAAAACATAAGTTTGGTGCAGAATACTTTAATACTTAAAATTGGACAAGAGAATTTGAGGAAGCGAGAATGAAAAAAATTTTCAAACTAGGGAATGCTAAAATACTCGAAGCATGTTAAGACATGACTGAAGTGATGTCTCTGAAGATGGTACAAAATGCAATTATGAAAATTTGAGTATTTTCTGCAATTAAACTGGACAGCTAAAAAAAAAAACATATATATACACCAGGTGAGTCAGCTGCTCCTAGGTATTCACATCTATGTAACCCACAGTTTATAGTCTAATGTGAAAACATGACTCTCTTAGCAAACATACTGTTATTGTAGCTCTGCTTTTCTATTTGGTACTACGTGCAACCACCGCTAATGATTAAAGGCCTGAATGAGCCAAGGAGCTACGAAAGGCTAAAAACAAAGTGGCTCTTCATGGATGTAATGCTTGCAAGGAGGTAGAGGAATGTTCACAAGAGTGGGACAGAATACGTGGGTTCTGACTGAGTGGATTAGCTGATGGAATGTGGCGAAGCAAGGTTAGCTTTGGAGGTTTGAATCTAATACTTACATTAAATTGTTTTGGTTCTTTTTTTCTTTCTCCTTGTGTTTATTTTCTGTATTTTAGTATACTAATTTAGTTATTTTTGTTATTGGCTCTCCTGTGAGCCAAAGACACAAGAATTACAATCAGATAATAATTGTGGATCATGTTTACCCCAATAATCTGTACCGTATCTGGTGTTGTAAATCGCGTTGCGTAGTTAGCTTTCATTCTTTTGGGCGCATGTTGATGCTATTAAATCTAACAGTTTTGGTTCATGTTTAAACCTTATGTTTTACTTCTTCTACTGACAAAGGAGTTGTAAATGTGCTAAGTTCAAGGGTAAACAGAATAATAAATTGTTAAAGAGAGTAGATTTCATCTATGAAGTAAATGTTCAAAATGACGATCCCCTTCATCAATGTACATTTGGATACATTGCCAGAGAGACCTTCTTGCACGCTGTAATATGCGCTGTGTAATCTGCTTGCATTCTTCACGTATGAGTGCCCATAGATGATTTGGACTTTGCGGTTCTTGAGTGTAGACCCGTTCCTTTAAATGACCCCACAAAAAGAAATACAGTAGGGTGAGATCAGGTGATCTAGGGGGCCATGAATTGGGCACCCTCGGCCAATCCTTTTTGCAGATATGTTCTAAATAAGTGATTCCTTACAATCAGTGTCCAGTGTGGTGGAGCTCTATCCTGCTGGATCCACATTCCTGTCCTTTTCACCAGTGGCACATCTTCTAATAGCAACGGCAATTCTTCTTGTAGAAATGCAAGGTACCGTGGTCCTGTGAGGTTGCCTTAAAAAAAGTGCGGTCCAATTAGCTGGTCGCCTAATATTCCACATCAGACATTGATGTTCCACTCTAGAATGCAGCTTCTCACATCCAGTGAGGATAGCCTATACTTAAGTAGTGCATATTATGGCAGTTAACAGTTCTGTTATTGTGGAATGTGCCTTCATCACTGAAGAGAACATTTCCTAAAAACTCTGCATGCATTTGCACTCGCTGCTGTAGCCACTGTGCATGTATCGCTCACGCTTGAAAGTCGCATCCATGGAGAGCCCGGTGTAGTTGTAGATGGTACAAATGATATTTATTACGGCGCAATATGAGCATCACTGAGGACCGACAGATTTATGTACAGATCTTGTGCTATGGCCCTTAAATTGGTATATGCATTGCTTTCTATTGCGTTTCGCACAGCTTCTTCATTACCTCCAAATATACTGGAGCATCGCGAGCAGGTGGTGGCTCTTCCAAATCATCCTGTTTTACAAAGGCATCTTTCAACCCTTTGAAAAGTGTCTGCAATAGGGGCCCTCCTTCCTGGAAGCCGTTCTTCATACAGGCACTTTGCTGACAGTTCATTACACCTTGTTTCTCCATAGATTAACAGCATGTCAACATACTCATCGTTAGTATACATTATGACAGCAGCTGTATCTCGTAGAAAGGTTTCAAATGCTCAGTACTTAATGGAGAGTTTATTCACGACAAGCATTGACACAGGCACAAATAGCTAAAGCCACTTTGAATGTGTGAAGTGTTTTAAATTTGTTTGAATGGGTCAAGAATAATACCGAGCACAATAAAATACATACTGCGAAGTATAAATTATCCACTTGTCAGTGGAAAACATGGTGATTATTCTATTTTGCACACACTTATAAAGTTATCAAAATATGTTCTTTAAATCATAATATCAAATTATAGGCCCAAAGAGATAAATCAAAAGGTAATAAAAAGTTTGAACTTAACACAAAGAATTTGAACCCAAGCTGAAGTGGCACAGCGGTAAAGCAGCCATGACAATACCATTCGGCCAATGCTACCTTGCGAGCTGGGGTTCCTATACGAATAATTGCAGAACTCGTACACCATCTCGAATCTTTAGACACTTTTTGCAGCTTCACACAGTGTTTGGAGTTCGTTTTAGTAATTTTAACTCAAATAAACAAACTGCATCAGCCATTTCAATTACTGTATGAACTATATGCCATAGTTTGTGACAGAAGCGAAATTATTTACCTAATACTTAGCAATTTTTGACAAGGCTGTACAACGAAGTTTGTTGGCTGACGGCTTAAATCCAATTGGTTGCACTACATAGCTTACCATTTTGTTTTCAAATAGTTTTGTCAACCAATGCATGTGATAATTTGTTCCTTCAAGGGCATTTTCAAAGGTGTGTATGAATGTATGCTAAAGAGTAAAATCAGCACAAAGTGCTACTGCAGCTCCCAGTGTCAGGGTGGGATGTTTTTGGCATAGACATACATGGCAATTGCATTCTGTCCCATAAAACACTTATGCACTGAGTTATCTATCCCTCCTCTATAAAGTGTTATGCAAATCAGCCATTAAAAGGCATTCAAGAAAGGCATAAGTCACATATGTCACTTAGCACGTTGCATAAATTAAAAAATAAATAGGGGCAGCTGACTCACTTGGTGTATGTGTATATATGTCAATGGAAATGAATTAAGAATCTCAGGCATGTTTCCATTCAAGGTGAACTTACAAATTAGCTCTCTTAAGAATTCTAGAAAAAGTCTTAAGAGATATACACATGATAATGTTAGGAAGTGAAATCCCAATAGCAAAATTAATAACCAGTAAATAAATCAGCATAATCCTCTCCAGAAAATGTCCTGAGATCTGTAATTCATGCTTCCTTCAATGCTTTAAAATTGACAGTCTACAGCTATGAAACCAGCTGATGACAATTACTGATTGAGCAGCCAAGGAACCATGTGTGCATGTGTGCGTGTGTGTGCACATTTCATATTTAAGTCAAAAGTCTATCAAGCATGCAAGGTGAAGCGGTTCAGAAAATTCTCACCCCTCAACCGCTCATGCAAATTTTTCATTAGATTTGGTTTTCTCAAAAATTACTCAAATGATTTTGATTAAAATTTCATAAGTTTGAGTTGTAAGCAAAGCAAATAAAACAGGTTTCCTGAATTTTCTGTAAATAGTTGCTGAAATCCTCTTTAATCTCAGTCAATTTTACTATAATTAGGAAACCACAAAATATGCACAGAAATGTTTTGCTGAGAAAAAGTACAGCTCCTTAAAATAGGTTATTTACATAAAGAATCTTTTTTAGCATTTCTGAAAATTCACTGCTGTCTTTAAATTTTCCCATGAAGAAATCTACTTCAGTGCATCCTCTATGAAGATTTTAATATTAGCAACTCTCTTTTTTTGCATGAGCCTTTAATCAAAGAGTTTTTAATACACACTCTTTGCTTACAAATAATAAAAATGGACTGTGATACAAGAAACGTGTAAATATTTTCTTCACAATCTTCATTATAACGAAATCTGCACTACTTAATTCAAAACCAATTCTTCAAGAATAATAATGGATAGAGAAAGTAGTATTACTGTTAAGACATCAGAGCTCTTTGATATGAATTCCATACTTGTTTGCATTTTAGATTTCTCCAGTGCTCTTTAAATTTGGTATGCTAATTTCTCTTATTCTTTCCATGCAGATTTTATTGCAATCTGAGCATTTGTTTGGCAAATGCCTAACTTCTTTTCACGTGGTACTTTTTTGTTGGATTTTGTGATGTTTTTAATACTAAATGTACTACAGACACTATCCGCACTTCCAGAGTTTCTGGCTGCTGGTGGATGTGTGTAAATGACAAATATAAATATGTCTTGAATAAAGTGGTAAGTGAAGCAAATTAGCAGCTTGAGCTTCAACTCAAGCATTTTTAGTAATTCTACCCCATGTATTGACTAAGAAATAGTTCATTAACACTGAAAAATACATCAGAGAAAGAAGTTATACATGTGTTTAAACATGCTTGAAGATATATATGCAAGGCTGAGAATTGCAAGAAGATGCATGATTCAATGAACTTCATTATACATTGTCTAGAAAAATAATTCTTGAAAATTGTACAATCTTGGAAAAGCAATGTTTTCCAAAGGGTGCATATGATATTTAAGTTGCTTAATTTCACATTTCATTAAAAGCAGATGTTATATGCATGAATTTGTGCTAAATGTATTACAGGATCCAAAGCATTGTGAATATCCAACTTTTGGGTGAGAAAAATGGTATTTGAACCTGCACCTTTTCTTCTCTTTTTCTAGGTATGTTCCTAAACACTTTGATAATAAACAACTAAGCCCCATCATCAACTGTTATGATGAGGATTATAACTCTTGAGTTTTCAAAAAAGCAGAATTTTCTGTCTACTTTTCTTTTCTCATAGAGCTTAATTTGCCTCAAATATTCAAATTATAGTTGCATTATAATGAAATTGCTCATTTTAATTATCCTGAAATACCACAATCTGTGACTAGCAAGCAAATATAAATATAACTGCACTCATACACATGCCCACGCTAGCAAGCATACATACATGGATACAAATAAAATAAAAAACAAATATGCATTATTCTAAGGGAATGTAGAAATGTTTACCTTTGTGGTGTTCCTAGGACTAATGCCTAAAAGAGACATCTTACACTTTATCACAGGATTAATAATAATGGTGTTGATATCTCACTGGAAGTGTTAAATTTCCTTTTTAGCAGCAGAAGTCATAAAAGTAATGCTCACAGCTGTGATTCACAGATTCATCTTGGAAGCATTATAATAACATTAGATATGTTGCTACTGCCTAAAAGCAATTCTAACAGTTTACAGACTCATACAACAGGGCATACAACAGATGCAGGTTCAAACTCTGGTAATACAAACTATATGCCTAATGAATGAACTCTGAGAAGAATGTACAATATTTACAGAAAGTTCTGAAAATAATATTACTAATCAAATGTTATAAATCTTCAATTAATTTTGTTCCTGAGGAGATTAAGAGCTTAACCATAATCCAAATGTATTTCTGTAGCATTAGATATTTGGACTAACATCAGCATCTTGTACAATAAACTTATTGTACAGTAAAAAAAAATAGCTAAAATTAAGAGACTTTTTAACATCCTAGATGGATTTGGCAGCTGTCTCTATTCTCTTAACAATGGCAAATTCTGAGTAAACAGATTTTACTTCTCAAACGATAAAAAGATTAAGGTGTACAGGTACAGTAAGTGACAGATCTTCACCTCAGTTTCTTTACTTAAGATTTCAATAAACATTGGCACTTCAGAAGGGCATGTTCTAAAACACTAACTCCATTACTAATTACCTAGATAACCTAATATGTATACGCTATAAATGCCCTCTTAATAAATGTAACATTCTTAAGGATTATAACTGAAAGTAGTAGTAGTAGTAATAATAATAATAATAATAATAATAATAATAATAATAATAATAATAATAATAATAATAATAATAATAATAATAATATTAATAATAATTACCACTGCAGGAAAAATTGTTTAACCTTTCAATGTCCACTAAATGAAATTATTCTTCATGCTTATTTTATTACTAACATTCTGGACATCACCATCCTTTAATGGATATTTTACATTATGTATGGAGCTTGGTCCCCAGAAAAGAGATTCATATGTACTATACTTTGAATTTCTTACAACAAACGGTATCCTTTAAGTAAACTCAATTTATGATGCTTAAATGTGATACCTAAGCTAAAGCCAAAGATGCGCATAGGTAAGCCCCTTTCATTGATGTGGTTCATCTCTAAATAATACTTCTATTTAGGATATGAAAATGAATTTAACCAGCACATGCATATAAACAAAGATATAGAAAATATAACTGTAACTGCAGCCTTATTGAATTAATACTATGTGGCACTTTTGTTAACACGGTTTACAGAGCAATACTCAGATATGTTGTTTGAGAAACTGAATAAGAAGGGGAGGCATGTCCACAATAGCTTTGCTGCTGCAGTTCTCCCATTTTGACAGATAATTAAAAACAACTTTGCTCTGTAATGGGGTGACTGTAAGGGTGTAGTTAGCAAGACAGAAACAATGGCAAGGTAAACAGTGGCACCTAACACAAGCCTCATTCACCCCTACTATTCATTCCACCTAAAGGCCCATCAATAATTTCTTCCTCATTTACACATCACTCTCAAATATATAACCTGCTAAATTAAAAATGAATTTCAATTATATTAACTTAGTTGTAAAGCTTTCACTTCACTGACAAGAAGATTCAGTCAGACTATAGCATGATTTCATGTTAACAATTTTTTTGAATGTAAAGTTATTGAAAATACTGAGATATATGTCCAAGCATTCTTTCCCAATTGGACATATAGGGACCTTTAGTGAGGTTTTCTGAGATAGGTTGACTTTCTGGTAGTGTCTGCCATCACTAGAGCTGCAATGATGAACAATGAATTTGCTAGGGGAGAAGTGGATATTTGATGGATGTGAAAATGGCCAAAAATCTTATTCAGAATTAAATTCAATTGAGCTTTATTTATGGATGTTCTTTAATTGCTATGGTTCTTAGCATTCCATTGTATATTGGTCATGAAAGACCGGAAAATTTGCCCAAAGGCTTCTTTATCAGGCTTGAGGTTCTTTTACACGCTGTAAATCTATGACACAGGACCACCGGCTTTACTTCCCTTCTGACGGAAGACATGCTAAGGATTTTTACACCCGAAAAGAATCCATCGCCTTCTGCCAGGTTTGAACCCGTACCTCGGGAACATCTTATTCAGGAACACTTTTCTTCTTCTTACACGTGAATAAACATCACAGGACCAGCAGTTTTACTTTCCTCTGATGTGTCTGAACTCATGACCCTGGACACTAGAGGCTAGCATGAAACCACCACAACACAGATGCCACTTCAGTAGCAAAATAAGCATTAATTACAACTTCAGTTCTGAGCAAAGCAACCTTTAGGCTAGCACAGAAAGGGCATACTAAAATTCACAAATTGCTTTATCCTTTCTAACATTAGTTTATTTTCGCTCCATCTGGACTTTAGCGAACAGATGGACAAACCATGTATCATCTCACTGCAGTGTTGCGCAATATAATGAATGCTCTTTGCATCTTATATTATTTGTGAGAGAGGCCTTTGAGTGTCAAACCAAGGTTTTTAAGTGAGAAAATAAAGACCAATGTTCTCACTATTTCAAAAGTACTGAGACAGATATTAAGAGGATGAGATTTTGAGAAGGGAGTTTGTTTAGAAATTTAAAAAAAAAAAAAAAGGAATAAAATTCAAGATGAAGACTTTGTTAAAAAATAATCAAATATTTTTAAATATCTGTTAATTTGTGTTAAGCTATATAAATATTGTAAGTTTTCTTTATTCATTCAAGGCAATATTTGTATATATTTTGGACAGTTGAAACGTCCAGAATATTGAGAAAAGAGGGAAAAACGTTAATTATTTTAGTAAATTGCATGTCAACCATAAAGGAACTCATCATTGAGAAAAAAATTTCTACTACTTGAAGTGCTATGTACAGGGTCAGACAACAATGCTTATTGATTTGGTAACCATAACAACTACTATATAAGGTTTTGCTGGAGAAGGGGACATTCATAGCATTCTCATAGCATCTTAGCACTTCTTCGTGTCATTAGCATACAGGATCACAAATAGAAAATATTCCAAGCAATATTCTGGATGTACATCTGAAGCTATAATGTATCGGAAATTAGATTATTGAGTGAGAAAATCATTAATAATTGTGAATCAAGTATTATTTTGGTGAAAAACAAGTTTTTCAGAATAAATCAGAAGTTTCCGAGAATTCGTAATTTTATTCACAATACCTTCTGGTACCATGAACCGAGATACCAGTTAAAAAAAGAAAAGAGAGGACAAAAAAAAAAAAAAAAAAAAAAGGAGGCACTACCAAATATACGATGCAGCACGAGAGGTGAAAGAGAAACAAAATAGGAAACCAGCGGGAGAAACATCGTAGAGATACATTGATGAGTCCAGATCTTCAACTCAGACGAGTACAATAAATTTAAAAGATACAGCTGGAATCAGCCGCTCAGTACAAAATTCATATTAAAAATCCTGTATTAAACAGAGCCAGATTGGTGTGACAAATCACATAACATAAAACCGACTTAGCACTTTCATCCAAAAATTACAAAAGCTATCTATCTAAAACATTGGTCCAACAAGGTTTCTTTTATGCAATCTTTATTTACAGAGAATTTTTCATGAGCTCTTCTTGCTCATAGCCTCAGCAGCTCAATCAAGGAGTTAAAAAAAATCATGTTCAACTGATATAACAGAATGTTGTGAAAATTCTATGATTTAGTTAGCAGAACTAATAAATAAGCATTTCATTGCATTAAAATTCAAAATTTACTTTTATATTTTCCAGGGAAATATAAAAAAGTTGCTTGCAAAAATTAGGTTTAGCTTATTCAACAATTAGTTTTAAGGGGAGATTAAAAGCCCTATCCTCCCATTGTAAATCTGCTGGATTCATTATTTCAGAAACTATTTAAGATATCAAGCTTAATATTTACATGATGTAGATGCATGGCTTCTAAGTTCACTCATGTACTCTTATACATTAGATGATTTTTTTCTCAATTACACCATGTTTTTATTAAAATATATCAACATTTTTTTTTTTTTTTTTTTTTTTAAATAACCAAGCATCTTATTAACACTAAAGTAGATCCACAATACTTGGGGTTGTTTTTATCCTCAAATTTAATTTTTGTTATCTTCTACAGTTTCTAAGAAAATGGATCATTTATTCCAGGAAATGTCATTCGAGAAAAAAACAAAAATGGAGAAAATGAACTCGCATATATTTTAAACAAAGAGACCACATGGCTTGAACACACAGAAGCTGCTATACTTAACAGTAGTACCAACTAATAGAGCAAAACTTCCCCTAAAAGATGAGCTAAAGTTTAGCTCTCTGCTCCAAAATGTTTAGGAGTTATGATTTTTTACTGTGAAGTGGTGCAGAATTCATAGTACAAAATGGCAAATGCAATACGATTTTTAAAAATACATTTAAAATATAAATACTGTGCCTACTACGATAAAATTTATATCAAATTAAAGAAGTAAATATGTATAAGACAGCACAAAAAAACTTAAAACTGTCATTTTTGACAACTTTGCCATTTAGTCTCCCTTATGATACAAGCCAACACTAGCATGTTAATGTGGTAGTGAGCACCATCTAAGCAGCTGTTTTTCAGTTGGGGTAATATCTCACATTTAGTTGGATATTTATATTTAACGATTTCTATGAAACGCAAATATCATTACTTATGAAGGCAAGTTTCTCACATATTACCATCTAACATCACCTGGATCAAGTTTAGACCATCAAGTCAACATTCAAGCGTAATTACACATGAACTGCTAGGTAATTGCAAAAATTCAATATAACTATTACTGATATTATTGATTACTACATTGTTTTAGTACAGAAATACCATAAGATGTATTTTATTTCTGAGGGGGAAAAAAAGTAATAGATGATGGAAATATAAGTTTAAAGATGGATGTCATTTTCTTATATGTGGTCACCACATAAGCACTAAAATTAATGGATATCTCAAGTCAAGAAAATAAAAATGCAGAATACATATGGAATCTCTTGAATACTTGCTTTTTTAAAATTTGCATAATGCATTAACAATATTAGTTTGTTATAATTTACCAATGTTTTTAAACTGTCAAATAACACATTTTTCCTGTTCAAAGCTCATTTCCTTACATTTACTTAAAAAGTTCACCTATAATTTTGTCATACAGAATTCTATGTATTGCATATTCTGTACACAAATCTTATAAATAAATTAAAATGACCTTAGGATATGTTTACAAAACACTGCCCTATATTTTTATATCTATAAGCCCATACAGAAGCTCAATGGTTCATACATAAAAATAATTATCTATGCTCCATTACCTTGTAGCATGCAGCCCTAAGCTCTATATTGTGTCTATCTCTGAATAAATCTTAATCGTGTCCATTTATGGTAGATGTAAAACTTTGTATCTCACAAGGTCTAATGCTGCACTGAAAATATGTATCTTAAAGATTGCTAGTAAAATTAAAATTTTTTGCTTCATTCAAAAATAATTCAGGAATGAATGTGATACCATAATCCAATTTTAAGACTGTAATATTTCCAAACCAATAAAGTGTGTAATAAGTTACTTCATTTAACCCGCAAACCCTCACTCCATAATTTTTTGGGGTACAGGGAAAGAAAACAGGTAAGAAAAAGATACAACACTACTGGGAAATGAACAGTTATGGAATTAATTCAAAGCAAATAGCTGCAAGAATCAAGTCAGTGATGTAATGAATCATCATTTAAAGCATCACAGCTTTAAACTTGGCCATGAATTTTGGCTGTTTTATTTCACTTCCAACAAAGAATATGCAAAGTTACATGATATCACAAACTTTGCAGGTGAGGCTCTTGCAATGGGGATTGAATATGCTGACTTTGCTCCAGTGATATAAATTAACTGTTAAAGTTATGATACTTATTGCTCACTAAAATTTTGAGCTCTTAGATAAGCAAAAGTGATATGCCCTTAGGATCATAACAATTAATACTAAGTTCATACCCAAATCATGTCTCTCAATAATGCTGCTGCCAAATCTTCACTTAACCCAAAGATAGCAAACAGCAGAGAAAAAATCTGTAATATAACTACCCATGTAAGATAAAAACAGGGTTAGGAGTGTATGTGCATCAATGATGGATTCAATAAAACACAAGATCAAGGATAAATTAAAAAGGTATAATTGTTTAACTTTCACCAAGACCAAAATGCTCACATGAATGCATGAAAATGAGGTTACAAGAGCAATGCACTGAAGTTTCACTACATACATACAGTGTACAGGAAAATCCCGATAACTTGACTCTCAATAACTCAACATCCCGTATAACTCAACGACTTTTTCCTTATTTTTTTTGTTTTTTATCGTTAAACTTGACTGTAATAATTTCTATAATCCATTATGCGACATAAATATTACAGATAAATTTTAATTAGTGTATGTATTAGCATTCATATTCAAGCATATAAATGTTCAAGTGTTTTTCTGATCTGTCAGGTATTTGGTATGTATGGTGTTTTTAGATTTTGTAATTTATTTATAAAACTAATTTGGTGAAGGTTTTGTTATTTTTGTGGAAATAAGCCTACCACATTCTCCCTCACTAACAAAAGAGCTGCCGCATCTTGACCTTCAATATCTGAGTCAGAACATAAGCAGCCGGCAGACCATTGTCAAGAAATCAAAATCTTGCTGCTAGTAACATGTTTAACATTTGAAAAGTATGAAGGTTTATTGCTTTACCCAGTACAGTTTCCCAGACTTTAGGCTTATTGTTAGCGATGTGTTGAATTGTGTTTGTGCCAGTGAAAATCACCTACGTCATGCTGCATGGCGACGAAATGAGTGTGAGAGAAAGTCTAGCATCACAAGATTTTTTTCTACAAAGAACTAGCAATTTCTTCTCTATTCTATGTAAGTACATAGTTTTAAATTTACTTTTACAGTAATAATTTTTAGGGTATGTTACACTCTGTCTCCTATACTGTGTTGGAACATGCATTTATGTAATTTGCAGTAGATATTATGTTGTGAATAAGACCCCTTATTCCGTAAAACTAGACCTTTCAGTAACTGACACCCTCTCAGCCCACATTAGGTCAAGCTATCAGGATTCTAGTGTATTTCTTTTATAATCCTAACAGATTACCCTCCAAAATGAATGTATGTAATGCTTTACAAGATTAAAGTCACACTTTTGCAGCTAAATATAAAAAAAAACCTATGAAAACTTAAAACACACAGTTCTAAAAGCAATGTGTTTCAGCCAATGATGATCATGGAGGAATTCTGATTCTAACCAAGATATACCACTGTTTGCTTACAGCTGTTCCATAGACATCTCAGGTTTATTATATCCACCAGTGACTATGAGTCTTGACCATGAGTGTCAATTCACCCAAGAGTGTACTAGGCACTATCTTTCACAATATGGGAACAAAGTGATATCATACACACCTAATGTTGAACCAGGAAGGAAGTTTTCCACTGCAAGAACCCCAGCCCCTAGGGGAATCAAGCTCTGGTCCATTTACATATTAGCCAGAAGACCTGATCAATATCAGGAATAGAATATAAAGCATTCAGGAGACCAAAATGCTGATATAAAGTAGGTGCATTAATAATATTAAATTTTATTGCAAAACCAATTTGTCCGTACAAAAGGTAAAGAACTTGCAATTAACGCACTTAAAATTCTAGTTCTTCAGTTATATCAAAATGCACGACATTTTGTGGGAAAAATCCATGTAAAACAATGCTGTACTTCAAAAATTAAATTATGTGGGAACTTTCACACAGTGAAGCTATTAGGATTCTGGATATTAGATAAGCAGAGTACATGAAATGTTGTTAAAACTCCATTGTACTATCAAGAACAGTGTAGTTACTCCTAATTACTGATTTAATTATTTGCTAGCTTACATCAGGTATGAGGAAATCAAGCAAACTGTAACACATTCAAAGAATTTGGAAACCAAAGGTGCCATAAATGGTTAAACTGCATTCTGCTAAAAATGGCAAAGAAAGCTGATAATGCCATTTTTCTTTTTAAAGCTATTCAAAACTACAACAGTGACAGTAACCAAGCAGAGTGAAAAGAAAATAATGGAAAACTCTGAATTGCCACGATCCATATTGTAGTGATCTACATCCTCTAAAACTGTACAAAGGGTCACTCTAAAAGTTTTGAGAATGGGCAACAATGAGTTGCGGTAAGCCAATGCAAGTCTTCATAGCTTTAGACTGAAGTTCAGATAGTAAAGTGTGCAAGCCTGGGTATAGTCCATCTGTGTGCTCAAGTGTTGTTACATCAAATGCTAGAATGGATTTCAAGGGAGAGCATTTCTATGCTATGATTTTCTGCTTCTCAGTTTAGGGGAGAAAGAATGCTTTGAAAGACTGCATTGGGCATTTTGGGATCTTTGCCCTTTGCAATCCATTCGATTTATTGATGGTTAACAGCAACATTGGATGGAAATGTGATGAAAGCAGAATGCATGTTGCAGGAAGATCATCAGCGGTGAACACCATCCCTGAGGAAGCTCTGCAGTTGGATCTCCCAGCTCACAAATGAATAGAAATAGACACGTGTGCAATGGTGCCAGGACATTATAGTAAAATTTGATAGAAGAAGAGCCAAAAATATATTTAACATTGTAACAGGTGTCAAAAACTGGATATACCAGTATGATCCAGAAACTAAGCAACAGATTGGTCTGGGTCTTCCCAGGAGAGGCAAGCAAGAAGTGTTGGCAAGAAGATGATCTATACATTCTTCTCACCCAGTGGCCATATTAAGACAATTCCACTTGGGGACTAAAAATTGAGTTTTATTTATGGACGCTCTTTAACTACTATAGTCCTTAGCTTCCCATTCTATATTGGGCGTGAAAGACTGGTAATTTTGCTCAGAGATCTCTTTATCAGGCTTGAGGTTCTTTTACATGCCATAAATCTATGACACGGGGTCACTGGCTTTACTTCCCATCCAAAGGAAGCCATGCTAAGGATTTTTATGCCCAAAAAAATCCTCGCCCTCCGTTTGATTTGAACCCGCGACCTCAGGAACTAGAGACTAGCATAAAGCTTGTGACAGACTTTTGTTCGCTTATGGACAAAAATCTGTCACTGCCAGAGAGATACACCACAAAATATCTGCCAGAAGTCTTCAATGGACTAAGAACAAAGCTTCATAAGACTGGTCTGCCTGGAATTTCGTCGCACCATGACAACACTTCTGCCCACACTGTACTAGAAACAATCCAATTTCTGCAGGAGCAAGAAGTCAAATATTTGTCCTATCCTCCCTACAGTCCAGATCTCACCACACGCAATTTTTTTCCATTCCCCCCCAAAAAAAAATTGACATTGATTTGAATCACCTGAAGCTGCAGTAGCTGCTTAAGAATATATCTCCACTCTCTCCAAAGAAGAATAGTCTTGAATTAGAAAATATTTAAGAGTGGCTTCTGTTGAAAATGTATTTTTGTTGGAAGAGTAAAGAGCATTTTAAAAGTGTTTCAAAGAATGCAATGGAGAATAATTTTAAAAGATGCAATGATAATGTGTTCATTCTCAAAACTTTTAGCGTGATCCTCGTAAGAATATTGTATACACATATTATATATCTGGGCTCATATCACATGAAGATATCATGTTGCCCAAGCCCAGCTTGAGCACAGGCTTCCATGTGCTAAGCAAGAAATGTACAGTACTTCATTAGACCTTGTTAAATATGCTGTGCATGGTATCTGATTTTGCAAATGGGCATTCTTGCACATTAACAACACTACTGTAATATAAGCCTTAAAGAATTGGACTAGCCTTCCTGCGAGCTCTACCTTTGGTAGTCCCTCGCCCTTTGCTGTTCCTACCTGATCGTCCACAGTCTGAGCATGACACCAACTCTTCTGATTGCCCTGTCTTTTTGTTTTCATGTGCATCACCCAGACAGAAGTCACAGTATGGTGATGGCAGAGCCTTATCTTTGTCCTCACCTGGCATTGGTGGCAGCATCTACAAAGCAAGTATTGTGGTTATTATCAATACTATAACATGTATTAAATACAAAATGTCAATTCTCATGAATTGATCGTATTATCTTGCACATTAGATGACAGAAAATTAATAAGCACTTTAAGATTAATTTGTTGTGTTTATTCTACATCTTTCCAAAGTTGACTTCAAAGAATTATTGCCGAGAACATTATATTCAAAGAGTATTGCTGAAGGGAAATTTATAATCACACCTGTAAGTTGCTGTTGGTGCTAGATTATATCATTATCCGATCTTGGAAAGCGGGATGAATCTATATACACATGCATGTCTGGAGCTGTTCTCAATTTATTTCTTAGCAGTATCTGATACCAAAATGTGAATATAAAATTTATTTAAAAGAATCACCCAGCAATAATGAAGCATTCTTACACAATTCACATAGATTGTATACGTGTATATTTTGTCTGCTAGAAATATTATATCAGGAGGATATTTGTAGAAAGTTGAAAATAAGGAGTGCCAATCAGATTAATGCAGTTCATTTGCATTAAAATGTAAATCCTGTTGAGGTTTTCAATGATATAGCTTCTTTTCTCATACAGTACAGAATGTTGAAGAGAAGATATGTAAATCATGTCTTAAGGTGTGTGAATAAAATCTAGATTCATTGTTGCGAAGTACATTTAAATTCATGCATTATGTTTATGAACATTTCACTAGCTCCAAGCATATGCTATAAAGGTTATGACAAGTTTTACAGGTAATTGTTGAAAGTAAATGAATAAAAAAAAAATAAATAAAATTATTGGAAAACTGCATATGTCTAACATCCTAACAAAATTTTCTAGTGCCCTGTTTCGCATCAAGCACCTGGTATACACACAACAGTGCTACAACTTTGGAGGGCTGTAACAACCCTCCAACTTAAACAATTACAAATTATGACACTTCAGGAACCACCCCAAAGAGCCAATGTCATATCATTCAGCGATAACACAAGAGGCAAAATATCCTCAAAATGCTGGTACCTTAACTACCAGCAACTATAAACTATAAAGTGCATATACACTTAAGAACATCACAGTTTTAGTTGTCAAATACCTATTCTGAATGAAAAAAAAATTATTCAATGTAAGGAAGAGACATAACAGATGAGAATAGCTTACTATACTTAGATGGAAACAAAGGGGCCAAAATAAGACATAGGTGCAAAACAAAGTTTGCCATATGAGAGTTTGACTATCTTCATGGTCGAGTAGTCAGTGAGCTGACTTCTCTTCCGAAGGTCCCAGGTTCAATTTCTGGCTGAGAGGTGGGGATTTTTTTCCTTAATTAGGATTATTGCCTGCCCTCCAGAGCCTGGAAGTATGAATGTGAAAGAATGTGCATGTGGAGGAACATAGCGACTTATTCTATTGACTGCTTTATTCATTTTAAAGCAAAGTCATTGCAGTAAAATTTCAGCTGAGCAGAGAAATTGTGTGTCTAAGATGAAAACATACTAAATGATCCAGATATAGACTACAGAAAGTTGTGGTTTCCATCAGTACACATCAATCTGGTCTTACATTAAGGAACTGTAAAGGCTCGATCACAACATGGGCTTGTTTCCAGTACCTTTCTTTGAAATTTCACTATGACAAACCAAGAGATGAAATCAGCTTTTTAAGCTAATAAGAAATAAAAGATGAATGAGAAAGAAAGTACACAAGGATTCACCTGCAGATCTATTACCAAAACCTTCAGTCATAAATTAAACCATATTGACAATGGTTTGGAAGACGATAGTAAAGAGAAAGGTGAATATTTCTTAACTATGTTACAAAAATTAAGAACAGGAATCAAGAAATGGAATTAAAGTATCTTTCTCGAATATATTAGAAAAACTGAGAAGAGGAACCAGCAGAAATAGAAGAGGCGACTACTGTTGGAAGTTGAAAGGGGATGGTGAAGGTAAAGCTTTTGCAAGACAATCAAATAGGAAAAAGCCATGAAATTATTAGTTGAGTTCACTAGAGAATTTTAAAAATATGCTTATGAAAAGAGTGGTCCTTATATGAAATAGCATTTCAATAATCATTAAATTAACCAAGATGTGTAAAACATTAGATCTTATTCTGTGCAACACTCTGACTTAACATGAATAAATGCAAATGATCTCTTAACATCAGCACAAAAAGTGATTACAGAATACAGTAAAACCTCTTTATAGCATTTTTCTGAAGATTCAGAAAATTTTACCTTATGGGGCTTACCCTAAATAGAGGTTAGCATTCTTTTCTAAGAAAACAATATGTGCTATTTTTGCAAATTGGGTATTTGTTTTATAATTACTTACATAAAGCTAATATTATAATGTGGTGGATAAATATAGTAATATTAAACTAAAATCAGAAATGTTTTTTTGTCTTAATGAAACACTGACAACTCTGACGTTGTTAACCTTTCACAACAAACCTTCAGCAAAGAGGAGCTAAATGTTTTTAGCAAAATCCTCAAGACTTGCCCACAGTTTTCCACAATCCTGATGACTACTGGCCGAATCAAAATAGCCACAGCAGATCTGAACAACGACAAATACACAATTTACAATAAATGCATGGAAATATTGAGCAAAATGCCACACATAAATGACCTGGGAACACACCATAGGAACATCGTCAAAACCCTAAAAATAAGGATGTGGTATATTTGAAGGCAGATAAGGGGAACAAAATCGTCATTTTGGATGAATCTGATCCCACCGAAAGAATGCAGGAACTGCTGAAATGGGGAGAATACCTGCTTTTGCACAATGATCCCTTGAACAAATGGATAAAAGCGTAGAAGCCATAAACAACAGCCATATGATCCCAAAAGACACATGCCATAATATCAAGATGGACAACCCCAAGTTAGCCAGGATATATGGCCTCCCCAAAATTCACAAGCCCAGCAGCAACATGACACCAATCATCAGTTATATAAATACTCCCTATTATCGCCTTGCCAGCTGGTTGCTTCACCAATTTCAACACTGCCACAATTCGAAAGTCACAGCGTCAAAAATCCCTTGAGCTTGGAAAAACTGCAATAATCTAATTGCACCCCCAGGACACTTGTCTCATTCGACATCAAAAACCTATTTCCAAGCATTTCCAAAGACAAGCTGGTCACATTTCTGAGAAAATGGTTACTGTCCACCAACATCCCTGCCAAACAGTGTGAAGAATATCTACACCTTACCAGTATCTGCATAAACCATTCCTTTTTTGTTTTTGAAGAGAATTTCTACCCACAGGAAAAAGGTTTGGCTATGGGAAGCCCCTATTTCCTTTCCCAGCGAATTTATTTATGAGCCAACTCGAAACACACATCAGAAAAGCCTTCCCTTATATGTTCAAAGTTTGGTACAGATACGTTGACGACATATTCGCAATAGTAAAACACAAACACACAGAGGACACTCTCAAGCTTTTACACTTACAGGACCCATCCATTCAATTCACAATAGAGATGGCTATCAACAACTCCATAGCTTTCCTGGACCTCAAATTAATGAAGATTTCCGACAGGATAGAATTCGGAATAATAGAAAACCCATGCACACAGATAATTATATCAAAGCACATAGTTACAACCCCAAAGCACACAAAGAAGCAACATTCAACAGCATGACTCATAGACTAATCAGCATCTCCCTCAACAGAACTGAATACTACAAAGAATATTAACACATTGTCAAATCTGCAATAGAGAATGGATTCGGCCAGGAAAGGTAGACAGGAAAATACATAAATACAAAACACAAAAACAGATCAAGCAGGTCACCACACTAACACAGTGGAAAAGATCAACTTCAGAAAATTCACATATCACCCAGGTCTCTTTCACAAGTTTCAGAAAATATTCAAGAACCACAACATGCCGCTGGCACCTTACAACAAATTTAACATCAATAATCTCATTAAGGCAAGAAAATCTGATCCCACACCCCAGGACAAAAAGTCAGGAATCTACCAAATTCAAGTGTGAAAATTGCGAAAAGGTTTACATTAGAAAAGTAAAAAAGAACATATGCACTCATTTCAACCAATACCAGCATTGCATAAAGTTCAAACAGACCGACAAATCAGCTTGTCAATTTTCACTTCTGAACTCAAAACCATGAAGTTTTGGGAGAAATCTCAAAACCTTGAAATATGGGAGAAGACTTATATAAAGAAGTTTGAAAACCACATCATGAACTTTGATTTGCCAGAAGCAGACAACTGATTATTTAGGCCACCAGAGGACATCCCAGGCTTTCAGCAATACAACTCGGGAGTTGATCCAGCAATCAGCAGGCAGCTGATGATGTGAGCTCATGCTCACGATACATGTTCTGCAAAATAAATAGGTGAGTGAAGCTAGTAACAGTGTTTAAGTTGAGCTAACTTTCATTAAGTGTATTTTAAAATGAATAATGTTGTCCGAGTCCATCATGTGACATAGTTCCAACCACAAGATGTGTGACATATCTTCCAACAGTATCCGTGGTCTTGTCTATGAATACCCATATGTTGCTGTTATCAACATATGGGTTATGTAACATCATTACATATGCTACCCAAAGTTTTGTTGTAGCAACATTGTAGATAATGCCCATGCATTGTGGACCCTCATGGCACTTTCCTGTTTGTATATTTCTTAATGAAATTCTTAAAATATTCATCATTTAGTTTCTTAAAAGGTTTGTTTGCACAAATCACTAAAAATTGTGACTGGTCATTAACAGCTGCATCTAAAGTTCCTGCAGCATGAAACAACTCCAAATGTTCCATATGTTTTCTGCTGTCACAATGTACTTTTATACCAGTGCATTTTGTAACTTTTAGTTCTACTTTACAGACCTTACAAAATATATTTCCATTTCTTATACTGAAATAGTCTTTCCCAAATTCTAATACAAATACCTCTTGCAGGAGACATTCTTTTGAAAGGCAATATGCAAATCAAAAGAACAAAATAAAAATTTATATACGAAAGGGTTAAATCTACACTATAAATTAAAGTCTTTTGATATCTAAATGAGACAAACTTATATTCAGAACGTATTTTACTTAAAGCATATGTTAAAAGTACAAATTACATGTAAATAAATAGGCATTAATGCAATTAAAGCATGTTTTACACACATAAATCCATAATATAGTTTTATACATTTACATTTTATAGTGCTACTGCAGTATTGGATTATGGGCTAAATTGAGGTGTTTTACCTACGAAATCAGGGTTTTTTGATATTCATAGTAATCCTTGTGTTATGAGAAACATTGGTATGTTAGATGTTGCTGTCTTCCCTTTTATGCAACAGTTCTCATATAGTGGTTTCTAGCGATTTTTGGTGGCATTTTGAAGGAAATACTGCCAACGTGAATCATTTGAGTTTTAGACGCGCAGATCCTAGAGCTAGACCCTGTCATCACTCCGCTGTTGCGGTCTTCACTCCTCTACTTCTAAAACACATCCCTTGGCTACACTTTGTAGCTTAGGGCCCTAAACGTCTGGCTATGCCTTGTGGCTTAGGCCCTTCATCGTTTTTTCAGCTATGTTGGCAGCAGAAACACAATGCAACCAACATTCCATTGATGCCATTAGCAAGATGCATGTGATGCGACTTCTGATAGTGAGTAATATGGAACAAAAGTGACAAAATATGCTATAAATTCTTCAAAATACCTAAAACACCAGATTCATTGTTATGATGGTATTATATTGTTATGTAATGATGGTATTAAAGAAATAAAATTAATGCAGTGTTTGCATGTGCTACATGTGTATAGTGATTTTGCCCATAATCCGATATTGCAGTATATCTTTTATAATATACAAATGCAACTTACATAGTATTATACTTAGATCACAATGAAGTTGTAAACTATTTTATAACTTGCCATTGTAAATATACAGCCTTCACAGAGGGAGTACCATGCTATATATGCAGGACAAACCTCTCATCTCGATTACGTCACTGCTAAACCACAACAAACTACTCAATCAGCTATCCATTCGGGAACAAAAATGCTCGCTCTGCCTACGACTTAATTGTGGATCTCCAAATGAACACTCCGTCACTGTGAGTTCACCAAAGGTCAGACCTACTTCCTTGGAGTGGAAATGGAACTATTTCCTTGAAACGACTCCGACTGCGGAGTGGAAGTAGTTCCAGTAAAGTAACGCACTCAACCTATAACTATATGAAACAAACAAGTCATAATAAACCAAGATGCCTAACACTACATCCACGATACCTTGAAACAACTTGAATCCTGTGCTAAGGCTGATCAGACAGTAAGGAATGATTTAAGGTGAATGTGCCAGGGCTAGCAGATGGAAACAGTGTTGCAAAATTGGCATATTGCAAAAGACCATGAAGAAAAACAACTGTTGAAAAATTTATATTTTTGAATGAATATAAAATTTGCAATAAATCCTAATAAAATCCTAATCCTAAAACATCCTGATAATTTATTTGGATATTCTGTATATTTTAACATTATATGCAGGATCTGTGAAGTAAACCTACATTGAATTAAAAACTCCATTAATAAAATGAAACAAATGTCAAAATTCTGTCACTATATGCGTGACTAAAGAAAAATGGAAAAAATGAAAAGTGGTTAACTTTATAAAGGGAATCATTATAACAGGGGTTTACTGTATGTACTTTTGAGAAATTGAATAAAGTTTTTAAAATGCTGACTCACGTTAACTATTTTAAGAACTATAAGTGTTATTTTTGTCTTCTTTTGGGCACTCATTTGGAGCGAATAGTTGAATGTAAAACTGCAGGTACTAAAATTATGACCTTAATTATAGTTAGGTCACCTAAAGAGAAATGCAGAACAGGTTATTGCATGAACATGTCAAAGTGTTAAAATTCCATTACAAAGTCTGTGTGGTACCATGTCCATTTTGGGTCATCACATTTGTATTCCATGAATCTAGGAATCCTTTTTGTTTTCACTTCTGCCAACCAAGCTTGTAAAGAATGAAAAAAACTAAGGCTATCAAGAGCTTTGCAAATTTTGGGAACTAAGGGGGGGGTGCACACAGGAGAGAGCGAGAGGTCAGATTATATTTGTCAGAAGGGTGAGGGATCTTATGCATTGTTTTCACATGTAAACATCACTTCAACAATAAATGGTTTAGTTGCTGCATGGGTTGATCTTTCTTAAACCTCTACTACTTGAGACAAACAATGTAGGGATTCTCTTGAAGAACATTCAGAAGTTATCCCTGTTTAATTCAATTTTTCTTCCATTAAGACATTGATTTTTGCTAACAAATTCTTGTGTTAAACCAACTAGTTTCTCCAAGTCTAAGAATAAGCTGTCTTTTTGTATCTTTGGAACTACAGTCTAGGAAATTTCTGTGAAAACTACCTATAGACCCTCTATTGACTTGGTTTTCACATATATTGTTCACGAAAATTCTTTGTTCTCATGTGAACTTTTCAGCCAATGTTCCAACAGAATAATAATCTGTACACATATGCACTTAAATTACACTGAGTAAAATGGAAATTTTACAGAAATAAAGAACATTGAGAGTATTGTCTACTATTTGTAAAATAAGCCATGTGATAGGAATAACTGGACTTAACAACATAAGATGTTGAGGTAGAGCTGGCAACCCAGCTCCGCTCCTCTGCTCATGGAGTCGCCACACAAGTGGCTCTTATCTGAAGGTTTTTCCATTAAGGCTGTACCTATTTTATAACCAGCCCCCCTGCTTTTGCAGGGATGGAAGTGGATACGCCACTTATGTGCATCAACCCCTGAGGGGAAGACTACTGAACAACTTCAGTGGGGGCAACAATGTCTAGCCACCATTTACCAGCTCTCCAGTTGGTGCTGGAGGACATTAAGACATCTCACAACCCTGCCTAGGCTTCGCCCAAACATACCCAATCTCACATAGATTTTGGAACCACTGCCACACCGAGTCCAATCCAATCTGAACAACTCCCTTTTGGGAGGGGCTCAGATGTTCAGCCTGACGTACTTCTGGTGATATCAGAATTACCACAGGTGCTAGGGATCCACAGCATTTGCACTATGCAGCTGAAGGGGTCAGAACCCCCAACCCCCTACAGAGGGACTGAACAACAGCAACAAGATACTCAAGCTCTGCATTAACTCCTGCAGCCTACTTGCTATAAGACAATCCCAAGTCCTGAGTCATCACTCATATAAGCCATGCTGAAATACAAACTACTGCTCAGCATATCCATCGATTTATAATGATATGTTAATGCACATACTTATTTATACTGGTAGAAATTAAAAGGTTGTAAGCCTTCTCTTCCATTCACCATATGAAGATAAAAATACAGAAAACACAACACAGATGATGACAGGGAGAAAAAGGAAAGAAACAAAACCGATTCCATAAATACACCAGCAAAACTAATACAGATTAGGTATGGAAATTGTACTATAATACGTAATGCTACGTAGACTTACGTAATGTAATTATTTTTACAAAAGAAAAGGTGGAAAGAAGGTGTAGGGGGAGATTAAAGAAAGAAAAAACAAAAATATTACTTAACAATCAACTTTGCCAAACCTCAAAATATGATATTTCAATGAAATATTATGCTACAGTTGACAGTCTCTGACTTGGAGAGAAAAAGGAAGTGTGATATTGTCATGATACGTATGCGAGGAGCTTCTGATTATTGAACTTAACATTATTCTATGAATTTCTATCCGGGACGTGATGTCATGGTAAAGTCCACTGGGGCTATCATAAGATGGGGTAAGCCACTTATATCCTGTCACATACACAACTTAACAAAGTTTCAGACAAGTCAGAAAAGTATGAATAATTCTGTATAATATTGGAAAATTGTGACAGGTTCAAAAAGCGATATAAATTAATATATAATAATAAGTTCAATAATCAGAAGCTCCTCGCATACATATCGTGACAATATGGAATGATGATGAATAGAGGCGCATTTGGTGGTGAGACACATGAGTCTAAGAGATGTTTAAGGTTCAACATAGCAAGAAGTATCTAGAATAGGCAATATGAGGATTGGAGGTGTGTAAGAGAACACAAAAATCATTCATTACTTCAATAGAAGCCACGACAACTATTCATTAAATGGCATTATGTAATCAAATTTACTAGCAATATAAGAAACTGCAGACATGCATTATGGAAATGCTCTAATTTGTTGGTCTGCTCAGCATTTAGTTAAGTAGGGTTACCACAGTAATCAAAATCGGCATTACAAATGTTTAAATAAGGCTCTTTTAAAGGTTAAAAGATAAGTGTTTTGCTAAGTATATCATCTATCTTCTGGCAGAATATTCGAGTCCGATTACTATCCATTTGTCCATTTCTATTAAGGATACGTGTATGGGACTTTGGCTGTAGCATGTTCTGAAATATATACATTAATTCCATAAGTATGGCCTTTTCTGGAGCTTTTCTTCATGCTGAAAACTTCAATGCCTTTACGTATTAAAATGTTTTGGATTCATTTGGGATATTGCATTCATTTTCTTCACCATCTAAAACATCCAATAGTTAAGGTGAGGGGGAAGAAACTATGACAAACTAAATATATTAAATAGTAGGGACAAGTAAAGTTACTTTTGTATTATTAAAGAAAACAAACAAAAATGAAATTATAGAAACAACTTACATCAGGTGATTTCTTCTCCAAGCCTATGGGACCTAGGCTGGATGCTAGGGCATCTTCTGAAATCAATGGTCCAGAAGATGTTGCTAATGACATTGCTGGAGGAACCTGCTGCTGGGTTGCTGCCGCATTCTGTCTCCCTCGACGTGTGCTGCCACCTACAAACCGAATATTACTGAACAAACTTCCTGTAGCAACGATAACAGCTTAATGAGGAACAAAACTATTAGAATGGTAATCTCTGACAGTTCAATTACAGAAATAAAGAAGAGTGTATTTGCAGCCTTTCTGGTGTTAAAACTTAGCATACAGTGAATATATTTTAATTACCAATCATGCATTCCATATTCTCTACACAAGCATAATTCTAGATTAATTAAATAATAAAAGAAAAAAAGGTGATGCAAAAAACAAAGAAAATTGTAGTGTCAGTATATCTGTTTATTATTGATGTCACATAAAACAACTATCTTTCATAATTTCTCTGCACTGTGCTTAACATGCGACAATCATTGCAGACTTATAATCCAGCATTCTTGGCTTGCCTCTGGCTATTTTTTACTTTCACGGTGATAATAATTTAGGAGAAACTGATGTGCCCCAGTATTACTGCTGCTGCTGCTATAATGGTTACGCTAAGTAAGAATTTGTCTTCTTTCAATTGATGCTTACAAAAACAGATATTTTATGAGCACTCATGGTCACTTTTTCAGTTTCAGAATATTAGATACCCCGAGGTACAAGGTGATTGCTAGATTTCTACAAGTCATTAGTATGGATATCAGTGCTAGTCAGAGCACCACAAATGATGCATTAGAGGGAACCTGCAACTAGGGTGTGGTTAAGAACTACTTGGACTCTCTTGAACCGTTAGATCTATATGTGATCCCATAGTACACTGAGTATTGTTCATTCAATTTATTCAATGACAGTGCCACGAAAATCATGATTGAACACCATAGTTTTTCTTTCTCAGTAGGTAGATCTATCTGTAGGTAGATAAGGTATTGCACTCCATATAAAATTTGATACTGAGATTTCACCAGAAATACACGTTTTGAGGCTTCTTAAATAATAAGAAAACATTTTTAGAAAAAGGTCCATGTGTGTGTATCTGTATGTCTGTGAAAAGCGTAACTCAAAAATGAAAAGTCAGATAAATACCAAACTTGGTATTCAGGTTCAGCACCTTTCAAAGATGCGACACAAAGATTTTCAAGAAAATCCCCCCATCCCAAACTACCCTTTACATGGAACATTTTTAGAAATTTTTATTTTCTAAAAAATGACTCTTGACGATTTTGATTAAAATACCATATGGCTGGCCCCACAGCTCAGTCAGTGGAGCACCTGCCAGCTGTGTGAGGGGTCCCGGGTTCAATTGCCGGCTGGGGGGGGGAGGTGGTAATTTTTCTCTAGCCAAGATTATTCCCTATCCTCCCCAGAGTTTGGAAGCATGAATGAAAGTGTGAATGTGTGTGATCTAATGATTAAATCCCAACAACAAGAGGATACGAGTTAACACCATTGCCAATAGGCAATAAGTTCCAGCGACTTCCAAGATACCACTAGGACGATAACTGATCTGAGAGATTCACAAGTCACCAATGTAAGCAAATAAACTAAAGTTAGTGACTTGATGAAACATTCCTGTTTATAAATGTATGTTTATTGTGAACACCTGACGTGCACAGGATGTTTTGACGATGGTCATTAATGAGGGTCACATCCAAATCACTCTGGTGCTTCATTTGTCACCAGTTTCATACCAAAAATTCTCAAGAAAAAGCTAGATTTTAAGCATGATTTTTAAGTCTATCACATTTTCATAACTGTTTCTCATATTTTATCCCCCTTTAACCTGCTGCCCTAGGTGGTTGCATGGCTCAATTCCCCCTTGAGCTGACCCTGATCTACACATTCCTTAAATAAAGCTTATTTAATACAATATAATGCAGGGTACTACGTTTTATATTCTCAAATGTCATGGACTGCCTCATTTTACATCAAAATGCCACAAATTATGAACAAATTTCAAAGGATCTAATTGTTTCTTCTTTTCTTTCTTTCTTTTTTTTGGCCAAACAATGGATAACATTTTTTTTTCAGTATATGACAATTAATGGCAATTCCCAAGGATACTCTGATGTATTATTATTATTATTATTATTATTATTATTATTATTATTATTATTATTATTATTATTATTATTATTATTACTACTACTACTACTACTCTGTAATTGACATTTACATAACCATTTCGTTTTTCGGAATAAATATAAATACAAAATGAACTGAGGCATTTCTTACAAAATGCCCACTATAGCAGAACCCCATTTTAACGTTCCTGCATTTAACAAAATCCTGCTTTTTAACAAATATGTTTAGAAGTCCTGACAAAAGGTTACTCAATCTGCACTTTATGAAATCCAGTTTAACGAAAAGTCCACTTTTAAGGAATCTTTCTTTGTAAATTTGTGAAAGGCCACCCTAAATAATGAAAATGATTGAATGTGGTAGCACACTTTTACTTCCACTGCAGCTCACATCTGGCAACATGGTGTCAATGCATGCAATACTTTCACTAGCTTCAGCTTCCACTCGATCCCTATAGAGAACACATGTTACACATGTTCATTGGTGTAGAGTGTTCGTTTTATTTTGTTTTCTAGTTTGCAAATTAAAATGGCTGCAAAGTGGAAGAAGTTAACTATTCACAGGGCATAGTAATATTTTGAGATGTGGAAAATAATACCAGAATTTCTTTATCACATATTGCAAAGAATTATGAACTGGCTCCAACCACGCTGATGGAAACTTTGAAGCATAAGGATGTAATCTTACATGCGAAAGTAGTACAATGTGATGCTGCCATTACAGAACTCAATAATTTCCATGCTTCACCTTTTTGTGCATATGGAAGATGTTTTAGTAAAATGGCTTATAGCAAGAAGCAAATATATGTCTACTAATAGTAACATTTTAAGAGAGAAGACTTGAGAAATTTCATCAAAATTGAAAGTAGGTTTTTTCTGATCCCACAATCTTACATTTAATATCATGTGTAGTGTGAGTGCAAAAGTGAACGATGGCATCATATGTATTTGGAAAAAGAAAATTCTACCCCATCTCCTCAATGGCAAACACACAAAGGAATTCCTCAATGCTAAGAAAATATGATACTCTTCAGTATACTTCCAAAGAAAAAATAAGTAATCCAAGGTAAAAATGGCAAGGTGGTAAAAAATCAATCATGGATTTACAGCACTAATGCTAATGCAATGGCAGTGAAAAACTTCCTCACTAATTATTGTGAAATATAAAACACCAAGACTTTTTAAATACATTCACACACTTCTGTACGATTATGACTTTCAGAAGCATTCCTGGATGACATACGGAACATCTGTAAAATTTTTATGTTGTTTAGATTCTATTGCTTCCAAAGGTAAAAAAGATCATCTTGGCGAATGTGCTTGACGCTCCTGCAGGGGTTCGTAAAAGTTATCTTTCTGAAACTGCATCAGTCATTTGCAGCCTCTGATTTGGTAATAATTTGTTCTTTAAAGGCCAAATATAGAAAATCCCTGGTGTAAAGAACCATTTACTTCATGGAAAGAAAAGAGGAACTGAAGCAGAACATATATACAACATGCAATGCATATGTTTATAACAGCATGCCAAAGGGTTAACACCTGCCACCATTTGCAACTGTTACTACAAAGCTGGTTTGGTGTCTCTCCTGAAGAAAGTGAGGAGGGAAAAGAGGAAGTTTGGGAAATGTACCAGAAGGATACAAGCATAACATATGTGAACTTTAATGACAAAATTCTTATTTTGGCTACATTCAGATATTGCAAATATTTACGATTATTTGACACAAATGTGGATTTTAATGAGCTCTACATTTTTTCTGACTTCTCAGTTAAACAAAATTAATCAGAATGAAGGCAAATTCACATACTATTCACAAAAGGTTTAAGACAACTTTATTCACCATGTCAACTTGTTCAAATATATATATTAATTGTTAATACATTAATTAAAGGAACAACCCAGAAAAACATTCACAATCGAGTACAAGGAAAACAGTCATTTATCTTTTAGATAGGCTGTTGTTATCGAACAGAATGAAAATTAATGCAAAGAAGAGGCTATACAGTACTGTGACGGAACCATTATTAATCTTATGGATCTAAATATGGGCATACCAGGGAAACATAAAAGGGTAACTGAGACAGTGGAAATAGACTTCCTATGGAGAACAAGTAGGATCTCTAAATTACAATATGTGCCAAATACAGAAATTTGAAGAAGACAAGCTGAAAGGATTTTTATAAGTGCTCAAAAGATAGAAACTAGGTAGCTATTATGGTATGGTCATGCGAAAAGGATGAAGAGAAAAAGTGGCCAAAAAGAGCTTTGGGTTATAATCCAGGGAATGAGGGAACAAAAGGAGAAGAAGGAGACCTCAACACAATGGAGAGAAGGAATTAGAATGGCTATGGTCAATATGGCTATTGAAGATGGAGAAACAACAGCCCCATGGTGATTGAAATGCAGGATGTGGCAAAGGCCTTAGGACCCTACCTTAAAAAATGTATACATATATATAAAAATTAAAATCATTAGAGCAATTTTTGAGAAAAACAAAATTTAAAAACTGCATGTAAGGGATAGTTAGTAGGGGAGATAGTAGAAAGGGTGTAAAAAACTATGCAAATCTTTTTTTCACCTCCTTGAAAATGCTAGAATTAAGTAAATGTTTGGCATTTACTTGAGCTTTTGTTCTTTAAACACATGTGTGCAGATAGCTTTTTCTAAAAACTTTTTTTTTGGGGGGGGGGGGGTGGGACCTTAAAACATTTACTTCCGGTGAAATCTCTACAACAAATTATTTTAGTGGCACATACTTCCTCTATCTACATATACGGAAGAGAAAGTAAAAAAGAACTCCTTGATTTGGCACAATTGAAATTCTTTTTTTAATTATGCTGATAATCACTTATTTTTGCCATTTCTGATTTTTGCAAGAAGTGCTTAATTGTTATGCTTATGAATTCTAGCATCCTTTAAAAACTGAAACTGATATATACAGGATAGAAGGAATATAAAATCAAATAGTTTGATATTTGCTAATCAAAACTGAATGGATATCTTATTCATATTTTCTTGTCTGCTAGTTACGCTACAAATGGGTCATATACTTCAGAATTGAATGTGATAAGAATGCCCATAGTTATGTCATGTTCATTCAAAACAATTTTTGTTGTTGCATGCAATGTTCCAGCTATTCAACAATAGGCCCAGGTACACTGTACTTTCTAGACTTCGAATGCTAAAGGAGTTATTATAATTATCATTGCCACTGATAAACACACAAACCTTTCCCTCATCTAGCAAAGTGTAATAATTTTGCAATGACATGAAATTTAGAATACATAAAATGTTCAGTGCAGTAAATGTACAAAAATGACATGTAAAATAAATGAGAATCCCATTTTATAAGAATCTTCACCTGGTAATATTGCTTCTTTCTGTCACACATGCTAAAATCTTCCAGGAGCCACAGAGAAGCACATATTAAAGCAAACTGCACCACTTCCTAGGCTACACACAGATTTTTAGTCAATATTTTAGGCTTATAAAATGAGCTATAAACAAAAACTGCCACAAAAAACAGCTATAGAACGCAAATAAGATAAACAATTTATGTGAAAGAGCTGACTTTACAGTTCACATCATCCATTGGACCATTACTGAATGTTCGCACCCGTTTACTGCTGCTTACTAGAGATCACTAGTGGTGCAATCAAAATTTAAATCTGCACGCTACACATTTTGTTGCAACCCGGTGAAGGTCAACTATGATCCTGATCCTATTCGCATCATTTGATGACCAGGGCAAACACACGCTTTTTTGGCACATGAATCTTATGACAAGCCCAGCTCGCAATGCTGCATTGCTCTGCATAACTGCATGTAGTTTAGGTTCCTTCTCACAGATGTCATTTGCATACATCTCAAATGAAGTGCTGACACGTGATGTTTTGTCATTCCCACAGTATGACCTCAACAACTGTGTTGCAATCAAGGAAAAATAATTTTATTCTTTCTGCACTCACGTATTTAGCCATCATGGCTACAAAAAAGAATCTGTGTGGATGACAAGGAGGGTTTGAGAAAACTGATAAAAAGTATATTAGAGAATAATAGTGAAAGTGGTGGTTTTTCTGAATATGAAACAGAGACTGAAGAAAGTTCTAATGACAGTGATAATAAATCTAAAGCAGAAAGCAACAAGGAAAATAATTATGAAAACAATGACGACATGCCAGGCCCTTCAACACACATTCGTATTACAACGCACAAAAAAACAGTGCATCTGGAATTGGACTAAAACTGACAATAACCCCGTTCTCTACTCCTTTACTGCAAATAGTGGTACTTGTAAAGACTTACTGAACAAGCATGCATAACAGATGCCATCTGCACTTTCAACTGTTTCAGAATATATGAAACCACTGTTTGACAAGTACTGAAACTAATGTTTACACAACACGGCAGTTGAACAATCTGACAGAAAAATGTTGAAAAATGAAAACTGGTCTACCACTATGGTAGAAAAGTCTATATTGTTATTTTGTGTCTCAAGTGCAAAAATCAATATTCAATTGTACTGGAGCAAAAACTGATGGCTTGACATCCCAATTGTAAGTAAAGAAGATGATCTTGCTCTTCGTTTATAGGCAATCCTCTTTTGAGGTCTATCGCACACAACAATAATACTAGAACAACAGTACTGGTGAGTTTATGCTTTTAATAATGTGCACACAAATTTTCAGCAAAAAGCTCTTATTGGTTGATTTTAAATAATTTTTTAAGCATTAAGCTGTTACCAACCCCACTGCTAAGGAATTTAAATCTGATTTCTTGGTTAGTTGAGTAGGTATTTAAATATGACGCAATTGGGTTAATGTGCATATCTCACTATGATAGCTCAGTGGTACAAACATCAATATAGAGAGCTATGGCTTGAGTTCCATCCATTGCAATGAATTTTTCAAGTCTAATTCAACTTTCCAATTTAGTGTCCTCACATAACTAGCGTGAAAGAATGATCATCAAAAGTTACTGTTATTAGCCATAATTTTTGGTTCAAAGAAGAGTAAAGGTTACTTAACATAAGTACGTCTGACCCTAAGACTCATTTGCTGAAATGCAATAAGCCACATTCCGCATGCAGTCTAACAGTATAAAAATGGCTGGAAAGTGAGGTTATTCACAGAACTATCAAGAGCAGGTGACAAAGGTCTATTGCCTTTCTGTTCCTGTTATCACAAATTTGGGAGGAGGAGGGGAGGAGAAATAATTATAAAAACCCTTTGGCAAGGAGATATACTGGCAGTTCCTAAAACATGCATGTTTATGTATAAAAGCATAATTTGTTATACCTTTTGTACAAAAAGATTGAAAATAAATAACAATATCAATGTATAAAAACATAACTCAGGAGTTGGAATATATTATAGATATGTTGGTTCATACGTCCTCCTTGGTCAATACTGAAAATATTTGTATTTATATACCCCTTATCCTATATAATATCCTTAAAAAGAGTTTGCAGTCAAACCTAATTCCAGAATATACATAAATTGCATTACAAAGGTTGTATTATTGCATTGCATTTATGTTAGAATAAAATGAGTAATAGTAAGTGAATTAGATGAAATTTAAGATAGAATAAGGCAGAGTATACACCATAAACAGGAGCATGCTAAACAAATAAGGCAAATTTGTTTTAATTAGTGACAACAAAGCTTGGTTTATTCCCACAACACCCCAGCCTTCACAAAGCAACCAATCTCATTTGCATGCATTTGCCCAAAATATAGTTTCAGTAAATCGCTCCCCAAAAAAGCATTTTGTTTGCTTTTAATTGCAAATAATAATAATAATAATAATAATAATAATAATAATAATAATAATAATAATAATAATAATAATAATAACAACAACAACAACAACAATAATAATAATAATGTATAACCAATTCTTATGTTACTCTAAAACGTTTTCTTCTACATTATTTTGCAGAAGGGCAAACTAAGCCAAGGACACTTTAAACCAAAGCTAAACATATAAAAGTATTACACATTATAGTATATGGCAAAAGTATGTGACACCATTACAATTTACGTAAAACCATTAATCATTGGAACTTAATGTTTAAAGGATTCCATATATCAAGGAACACAAAACTGTGATATATGCGATAGTAATAAAAATTTAATCTTTTAACGATTGAATATTTACAATAATTACTCACTTCACTGCTTTAAAAGGTTACTTTATAGCATTGGCAAATGAAGCACCAAACAGCACAAAGATGTCTATGTTTTTTAATTTACTTAAGGTGAGTCGGAATTAGTTACACTAACATCACTTATGCTTATTCACTTGACATCTTTCGAGAGACAGTCTATTCCCATCATCAGAAGTCTCTATTCCACATGGTGGCCAATTGTAACGTTGCTTCTTGTGACTTGTTGATCTGAATTACATCAATATACAAAAAGAAGCAAGAAAGAGTGGTGTTTTTAAATTTACTTACAGTGAGTCGGAAATCAGTTACACTAACATCACTTACGTTTACCCACTTGACATGTTTCAGGAAACGGTTTATTCCCATCATCAGAAGGTGTCCCGAAACATGTCAAGTGAATAAACATAAGCGATGTTAGTGTAACTAATTCCGACTCACCGTAAGTAAATTCAAAACACATCACTGTTTCTAGCTTCTTTACATATATTTGTGTCTCGTGTCTATGTTTTGATGGTTTATTACATGAAAATATCTAAGTCTAGTGTTTTTTACTTATAGATTGCTGTATTTTATTTTGACTTTAGGAGATACAAATGCACAGAATAAAAGATTTTGAAGTTACATTAAGTGGAGTGATGAACCAAATACTTAAAAAACAATAAAATTTCTTAACAACTTAAAATCAAGTGTGTCTCCTTAAAGCTGTATTTTGATAATGTTATATTTCAGTGATAGGCTCCACTGGTATCTTAATTCTTCTCCACTAAAGAGGGGCAAATTTGCTGTTCCTATGACATGGTTCTTTAACAATAAATAGAATACATTTGTTGATTTATTTACTGGTGCTGAAAAGACTATCACCTTGAACTTCTTTTAAAATTGGCAACATGATGACATTCTGACTTGCACTTGCATAGTTTGTGACTTTCTCCAGAGTGTGGCACATTTTGATTAGACTGACTGTAATATGTCTTTGGGTTTCTGTATTTAATTTGTTCTTAATAGAACTAGGAAAGGTAAGTGTGAGATGGCTAATGATGCAGAAATTACTGAAATATTTATGCAGAAAGTACTGAAATATTTATTTCAGATCCAAGAGTAACCTGATACTGATAATGTGAAAATATGTCTGATATATCAAGAACAAAATTTGAGTATTATGTTAAATATCTGGTTGAGGAAAATTATAGAGTAGTTATTTAAAAATGGTTAGCAGACTTCTGGGTTAAAATTGGATACTTAAAAGAAGCCTTTGGAAGGAAGTAAGATCAAGAATGGAAGACATGGAAAGACAAATTTTAATTGCCCATGTTAGGCAGAAAAGCTCACAGACTTTCTGCAAAGAATTAAAAGATGTCCCAGAAAAGGAGAAGTACATTTTAATTTGCAAAAAGAATGAAAGAGAAGGGTTAGCCTGGTTTGGATTAGGGGTTTGGAAACTAAGGGGAGAGATTATCCCTGAAATGTGCCCTATATGTAGGGAAAGGGAAGATGAAATTCACATTATCTTTCAATGTAAAGCCACCAATGACTGGAGCGTATCTTTAATAAGTAAGAAATGGTTACTGAGAATCAAAGAAATTGTACTTAGAAAAATTTCTGAAGACCAGAAGCAGATTCCCAAACTAGGGGAGTTTTTATGGAAAGTGAAGATGGTTGGTTGGAAAATACAGAAATGTAGATTACTTTTTAGTTGACAAAGGATATCTATGTAACAAGAACTATTTCAAAGTCTGGAAGGAAAGAAAAGTTTGGAACTATATAGACAATTAAAGGTGGACTGGGGAAGGGAGAAGTACGTGGATGTAGGTAATAGGTTAGTGAGAGAAGGGTGGGCCTGGTCCAGATTAAGTGCATATAGGCTAAGGGGAGATAGGAAGGGAGCGAATTTGAATAGGTGTCCTCTTTGTGGAGAGGCAGATAATGATTTGCATTATATAATTGAATGTGAAGAAACTAAGTTCTGAAGAAATCAGTTTTTTACCTAAAGAATGGAAGAATGTTAACAAAGAAGTATTAAAAGTTAGGATAATGAAAAGGAGAGGGATATAAAAAGAATAGGAGAATATATGGGGAAAGTAAGAGAAAAATGGTTTAGAAAAATAAAGCAATATGAATTTGTTATGACCCACCATGCATAAATAACCACAGTGTTAAAATGCATGATGGACCAAAGAAAGAAAAAATAGCAACTCAAAGTAATGTATTAAAAATTGTAACAATTTTGTATAGCATTATGGAAATAAATAAATATACATACATGTAATATGTTAACTTTGGTATTTGCATACTGAAATAGTTATGGCTGGACAAATAACTAGGGTTAAGGTCAGTCCACAACCATGTATGAACTTAGCACTTAAATAAACGAATAAACAAATAAATAATTAATTTGTTCTGAATGACTATTTGGCACTACATTATGTTCAACTGCTCGGGAACAAAATTAGTTTCGTGTAATCTGGGATGGGTTAAAACTTTCGATTAAGTTTGTATTTTTTGTTATAGGTTAATAAGTTATTAATAAATAATATGCAGTTTTTAAACTTCCTCAAATCTATTCTTTTCTTCTTTTTTCCAAAATTAATGCTACTTTTACCACCAAAATGTCTAAAAAGCTTTATGAATCACTACAACAGAATCTAGTCTTTTCATGCCTCTCCATTCCCTAAAAATGTCTCGGATAAAAGCCTTTCCATTACTGAAATACCTACAAACCTCTTTATTGAAGCTTCAAAACAAAGAGTGGTGCCTTATGTTCCACATAAAAGCAATACATTACAAATAATTCTAATATCCTTGTTAAAAAAAAGACACTGACTCTAGAAAAATATATGTAATACAATACTTCACAATTAAGTGTGCAGAAATTAACAATAAGCAAGTTTATATTACTTTGCAACATCCATAATGTTTGAACAAGGCAGCCTTATGCTTAAAGGACAAAAGAACAAAATATATGACATGCTTTTCTTTCATGCTTAGCATCAATGTTATTTCCATGCCCTTTCAAAAACAAAATTTTAAATTGTGCTGAAAAATCAAAACAAGGAAAAAAGACACTGGAAAAAACAAGTTGTTAAATCAAAATGCAAATATTACTGTAATAAATTACTGTAAACATGGGTGAAATAATATAAGATGTTGGCATAATAAAGGGAGAAAATTTCAAGTACTTTGGGAAAGGAAGACTGGAGAGCAGTCTGCAGCAGTCCGGTTTCAATCACAGTGCCACCTGTTTACAGCCTCCTGGGCTTCTGTTTCATTAAAACAAAAAACAATCTGTATTTAAGTTTACCGCGTTCTGCAGCTCAAGCAGATGCATGGACCATTGTAAACTAAACTTCATAAAAAATAAACATTTTTAAAACATTATGCAAAGAGTATTTAAAATAATGTTGATTTAACCGAGTGTCAACTTTTTAAATTGGAAAGAATATTTTAAAGTTGTCTTTGAAATAACGTTTAAAATGGTCCATGCAAAATTTAAATAACGAATGCAGCAACATCCACTCAAATAACACCCTCTGTTTTCACAAAAAGGAATCACAATTATGGTGCCTGCAAGATGAAACAAAAAAATATTATGAAATTTTACTGCAAACAGCAATTATAATTCAATGATCACACAAAACCAATAACATTTTATTGACATGAATCAAATTTTCAAATTTTGGGTGAATACATTAAGATTATCACACAAAATGGTGGAAATAAGTTACAAGTTATAGGCCAAACTGTGTTAAACTAAGAAATTTAACCCTTTATGACCAGTTACTTTTTTGGCATTGAAATCATTCACATGAAGATGAGAAATGGTTAAAAACTTTATCACCCCACTTTATCAAGGCATTTGCCTTCATTCAACTGTGCTATTCACTTTTATATTTTTCTTGCATGACACACTTTAAGCACAAAATAAATAAACACATGAACTCAGGGACTAAAGCACTAAAAGCTACCTGATATTTAGCCTATGAACCGAGAAAAAGCTTTTGAGTAAATCATCATCTACGCAGCTTAACCCAAGGTTTCAACCTGTGTTTGAAGCCTGAGAGGTAAAACCTTATCTCTGCAATGGAGTGGAAGTGAAGTTTTATGCTATGAATTTATATAAACAGTTTGCTGCAATTTTTTTATGACTAGTGAAATTTCTATCTCTAATTTCATGAGGAAACACTAGCTGCTACACTACAATATTGATATAGTCATGAAAAACTAGTTAAGAATTACCACTGCATTTGTTTCTTATATGCTATCTGTTCTCCAAAAATTAATACCAGAAGTATGTTTTAACACAGCAAATTTCTTCATTCATAGTTACTCATATGAACCATCTGTGGGCCTGTCCACAAAAATTCTGAATCCCCTAACAACACAACTGGCACATCTGTCCATTGTGAGGTTCCAGGCAGGCCCTGTTTGTTACTAAATTCCATATAATTTTACAATAACGAGAAACTAGTGTAGTATTAGAAGGGGAGAATGACATAAAATGATAATTTAAGGGGCATATCCACTGTTTTATTGTCTAGCCCTTTTAGGGCCCCTTAAATTCCATATTCCGCTCTTGTTTCTTTATATGTATTACCTTATAACTTTGCAAGGTCATTATTATTATTATTATTATTATTATTATTATTATTATTATTATTATTGTTGTTGTTGTTGTTGTTGTTGCTGCTGCTGCTGCTGCGCTTAGTTGTCTTATTTAATCAACACAACTGCAGAGGAATATCTGGAATATGGTACCATAAATAATCTAATTTAACTCACAATGCTATACAGGACTGAAATACCAACCATACTGCTGTACTTAAAAATATCAGTTAGAAGCAGGAAGTTCACTCAAAATGAGCTTCACCTTCACATATTGTTTCTTCTTTCTCTATACTGTGTTAAATTTGGTTACATTTGATTTTTTTGGGTTTACTGAAGTATGGCTACCCTTGTGAATGTTCAGCTTCTAACGAAGCAGGAGTTATTGCTTGAATTATGTGTTCGTGGTGGGGAGTTATTGTCCTTGGAGGACGTTCCCACGTTTTTGGGAGCTTTTTTGTCAGGTCAAGGATGGGCCTTACATTAAACTGCCGGATAAGCATGTGCTTGTTGTCGAGTCACCCTTGCTGAGTGAGAGAACCTTACTGGAAATTTCTGATTTGTTTGCTGATCTCGATTCTGACTCAATTTATTCTAAACGCCTCACCTGGTGTTATGCAACAGTTTGCATTTCTGTTTTGCTCTTTCTTGTATTCTTACTGAGGAAGATTTTGGTGCATGCACCCATGCAGAAAAAACTCAAATTATATCAGAACTTGCTAAAACAGAGAATGCAAAAATACTGTTTGCCACCTTGGGATTACGGTTGTACCTTTTAAGATGACTTCTCATTGTAAGCATATTCTCCAATTTCTTATTATGTTCATTTCTTCCCTTTTCTTTTTTTTGGGAGGGGGCCACTTGCATAGTCCCCTTTAACTTCTATGGGGGGCTTGACTTGATAAACAACTTACAATGGTATTTTTACTCTCAACTGTAGGGTTTTCTAACGCTGGTATTTTTTATTAACTTCTTACATTGAATACGCATTCACTCCCGCTCTCATACTACCAGACATTATGGAGGATAGGAAATGGTTCTGGATACAGAAAAATTCTCTGCCCCAGCCGAGAATTGCCCCTGGTACCTCTGGGTTGAGAAGCCAGAATGCTCACCACTGCACAACACAGGCAGTCCTCAGTTCATTCTCATATTTCTGGTAGTTTTGATTATGAGGTTAAGAGAGGCAATAGACATTTCTCTAAACAAAAGTAAATTCAAGACCATACTTCTCAAAAATTGAATGGCATGAAAAATGACCAAAGTTATGTTCACTGCACATACATCATGATGAATTTCAGTTATACAAACATCACAAAGTTGTAATAAAATTATCTACACTATTCAAAATACATTCAGCAAAATCTGGATGTATAACTTAGAAACAAATATTCCTCCCAAAGAGTATGCTGTAAGCAATTCAACAACATTTCCAGTGTAAAAAACAACAATATTCCATATACTGCGAGTGCTTTAAGTTAGTATGTCTTTAAAAGTGATAGATTATATAGTTTTTACTTATAAAAAATAAATGTTATAAACAGAATACTATTTATAAATCTCAGCTTCATGTGGGTTTGTCTGCCTTATAACTTCAGAAAAATTCAAATCTCAATTAGGGTGCTTGCCTGGGCCTTTCCCCTGTCCTCATTAGACAAATGTTGAGTGACTTTCAATTCAATGGAACCTAGGCTCATTTGAGCATCATTTCATCATCTAGCTCATTCACATCTCTGGAAATCTGAGTTGTTAAAAAAGTAACATTGCAAGATATACCAGAAAGGATTGCAGTGCTACATGCTGCACTATTTCCCTCAGATATCATGCTATACCTTATCATTAAATGTTTGTTAAAAATAGGCTTAATAAGTAGCAGGAAAGCTTCCAGGACAAAACACAGATATCCAAAAGTCAGAGCACATAAACATACACAAACAAAGTGAAACATGTTATTTTCATTAAGGAAGCTATAATAACATACCTTCATCTTTTCCTTATGAGACATCATCAGCATATTTAAATACTGAATTATAACTGCAAGCAGAAATTTATAATAAATTGAAATGCCACTTCTGTTTTCGGAAATGCAACTTATAATATGTTTTGCATCCTATGGTGGAAAGAAGCAATAAGGTTTTCACATTAAAACATGAAAAGGAGTTAAAATAAAAGGGAATACACATAAATTTCAACATCAACAAGTTACATGATAAAATAAGTTTGAATGTATTCACCCAAAAATGTGCAGCTTTTTCCATCTTTTATGAATACAGCATAACTCAAATGTAATTCAGTAAAATAAGACTTTTTAAAACAAAACAGAAAATATATGTCAATGATGTGATGACAAAAGGATGCTGCATTAAACTGGATGTTGCTAACACCAGGGAGAGGTTTGGGATCTTCCCCCCAGTAAGCCACACTGTGCCACGTCCCCACCAACTACTAGACATTCTAAGCCAAGACCTCCAAGCTACATTATACTAATTAAGGAATGTGCCAGGACTATCAAAGGAAAATTTGTAAACTAGTACACACTTTTCTATTTCAATTATAATACATGCATATGAAACTGGTACCTCAACTACATATACAATTTTAATGGTGCCTAATTCTACTTTTGTTAAATAATGCTTGTCACTGCACATGTGTGCCCAGATTGATAATGTAGTCTGGTGATTTCTGAACATACCATCAACTTTTCATATTACATATAAATTTTTTCAAAGTTTAGTTCAAATAGTGTGTTGGGAAAAATGAGGGGGGGGATTTAAAAAGAACTAGAAGGTCTAGATTTTTACGGTAAAAAGGTTAGTTTTATAATGAAAATATCCTTGATTTTAAATTTACGCTATAAGCAGCACTGTTTCGTACGATATTGAAAATTATTATATTAAAATAACATCAAACATTATTTACATTTGTTAGATACTGACAATTAAATCTAATAAAGTAGGTGCAAAATGGCACTTTAAAGTCTTTTTCAGAAGATAAAATTATGTTAAGCATTTACTTTGCATAAAAACCACTGAGAGCCTTTTCAGTTTCTGGTGTGTTAAAAATTTAACAGGCATTTTTAAATAGAAACATTTTGTGTAGGTAATATTTTAAATTGCAATTAACTTTCTTCTCCGCATTATTATTAAATCCTGCATTAAATCACAACTGAAAAGTACATCTGTTTGGTTGAGAGATAAACAAAGGAACACAAATGCATTAAATAAAGCAAAATGAGATACTGTGCCTTATGAATGTTAGGGATCTCTACTTAATGGCACAAATAATTTTTTTAAGCGGATTTTAACAGCCACTTTATTCCATCACAATAATATGGCTTTCTTCCTAAACCAAAATTCCATTTAAGATTTAAAATACATCTGTTTCTCATCTGACACAATGAATGGTGGATACACACAGATATTAAAAGAAGATCGTTGCATATTCGGTGCAGTTTCAACATTCTTTAACAAATATTGCTCTGGCCAATTATTTAAGAATACAAAAAAGCAAATCAGTGGGTTTTTAAGTTAAAAGCTGCAAATATTGATATAATAATACAAAGTTAAATATTTGAATTATGAAATTTAAATACAACCTTATAAAAGCACTAATAAGACTGCCTATATCTGATTATTGTTTTTCACACCTACCATGTGAAAGCTAAGACTGAAAAACTGGAATCACATTTGAAAAACTCAATGCCATGGTCAAGACTTGACACATGGATCTGTGTAGAATGGAAATAAAGATATTGCACACATTCAATTTATTTTTGATCTATTACCCATAAAAAAGATGAGGATAAAGAATAATAGTAGAGTTCTTGAATAAAGTGAAAGAGAATAAAGTGATACCTGAAAATAAGTATGTTGGTTCCACTGTACAAAGGTAAGAGAGATGTAAATAAACCAGGTAATTATGGAGGAATTAGTCTTATGTTTATATTAGGACAACTGTATACGGGAATAATGGCAGAAAGATCACAGAAGTGGGTAGCAAAAGAAAACAAAATAACTAGATTTCAAGCAGGATTCAGAATGGGGAGAAGACCAGCAGATAACATAATGGTAATACGGACAATAATAAGCAATTACTTAAAACTACAAACAAGGAAGCCTTATATATTCTTTCTGTTTTGAAAAAAAACATTCAACTTTCAACAAGGATGCACTAGATAGAAATTAAGGAAAAAGAGTGTAAGCAATGAGTTTTGTATCAGATGCAACAGAAATGGAATAACAGACATACTTTATCAAAAGCTGGGATTAAAACAGGGATGTGAACAGGGATGAAAACATTTTAATTATTTCTGCTTTATTATTTATTGATGACATTTTAAAAAGAGTTGTGAAAAGTAACTAACACAATCAAGTGAAGGGAAACAGAGAAACCAGAATTACTTTAGGCAGATGATTTAATGGCAGGTGCAGTAACAGTTGTGGGGTTACAAAAGGTAATTAATGAAATCAGCAAATTCTGCAGAGACTGACGCATAAGAATAAAATAATGTTAAGAAATCTAAAAAATGGTATTTAAAAAGGGAGTATGTTAAAGAAAAAGATGAAAATGGTATTTGAATTAAGAGGAATTGGAAATAGTAAAATAATTTGATTTAGAAGTGAGATTAAGTACTAATGAAGGCTGGGAGTCAGGTAAGAAGGTGACTGCCAAACGAAAATTAGCTATAAAAGGAGTGAGAGTATGTTTACAAGAGACATTCTTAAAGCTCTTGGCCTAAGAAAACAAAAGAATTAAGAAAAATGCTTCTTATATTTTTCAACAGTCACCTTGTAAATCAATAGACTTAGTCCAACAACTTTACAAATTTTTAATACCCTCAGTAAAATAGGATCTGTCCAATTGTGCAATATATGCACCTGTCTCAGCTTCAACCTCATCATCTGATGTGAATCTTCGTCCACCCAGCCATTTCATGTTGGAAACAAAAAGTAATACTGAGAGGGAACCAAATCTGGCAAATAGGCAGATGAGGAAGAAGTGAAGTTCATACAGTTTTGCAGCAACAGTCTCAGATGTATGTGAAAGTGCATTTTTATAATGAAAGAAAACTTTATTTTTTGCAAGGTGTAGACATTTAGCCAGAAAAGCATCCTTCAATTGGTCCAATAGAGAAGCATATACTCCAGGTGAGGTTCTACCCTTCTGAAGGTAAGTACCATACTATAAGAACCCCCGAAAACCGTAGCCATGACTTTCCCTGCACATGGGCCAATGTTTGCTTTCTTGGTGCACTTTCAACTGTTGCCACCCACTACTGCTTCGTCTCTAGTAAGTAGTGATGAATTCATGTACCATCTACTATTATGAAACATTGGAGAAACTCACTGGAATTCCATTTAAGTCAGTCTTGAGAAATGTTCATTTGAATGCATTTTTGGTCAATTGTTAACAAACGTTGCGCTCATTGAGCAGAAAGCTTTTTACACTCAAAACTTTGTGTGAAATGTAGTGGACATGGCCTATTGCGATTTTTGCCAAATGTCAGCCAACTCACATACCTTAAATTGGAGATCATTGAGTATGGCACTGAATTTTCATCACAATATAGTCAGTTTTGTGGTTTTGGGATGTCCTAAGCACTCATCATCTTGAATGGATATATGACCATGCTTAAATTCAGCAGCTTACTCTTTAAACTTTGAAAAGAGGAAGAATCCTTTAATGTTGAATTCTAACTCTTTTTGTATTTCTGTTGGATTTAAAACCTTCAAAACAAAGTACTTTATCACAGCTTGTATTTCAGTTGTATTCATTTTGTAGAAAATATTAACACTGGTTTGCTTACATGATTGTTACAAACAAGTGACTACACTTATGTGTCTGAAACTTTACAGCGCACTATATAAATGATACTTAGATATCGTAGTAATTTGGCCATCTTTACAACATCTCTGAGTTGCAGTGAGAACCTTTGGAATATCTCTCGTATATAATATATAAGAAATGTCTGCAAATTGGTTGGAGAGGTTGCATGAAGCAGTGGTAGAATCAAAGATATTATTTGGGAAGAAAATTTTAAGACTCTTAAGAGTTTGTAAACAAAATTAATGCAATGTTTTGTATACAGTTATTAGATCAACATACTGCGAAGAGGAGTAACAGACAGATTTCAGTAGAATAGGAAGAAAAGAAATTATGGTCAAAAGAGTTTTTAATATACTGGTGAATCTGAAACTAGAGGATGACAATACAATTAAAACTTGTACGAATTACCAAAGGAACACTTTTGCACAATGATAACTGGTGGAAGAGACTGAAAGAAACATTGGAAGAGATTGCTATGGGTGATGTATAGTAGATGTAGAAAATAATTCAATAGAAATCAGGAAGAAATTGATAGAATATACTTATAGACAATGAAATATAGCCAAGATTTAAGAATAAGAGTTCTTGTGCAAGATAAGAAAGATTGGGGTAAAGAAATGTATATTGAAGTTGTGATAAGCAAGGGCAGGAGGGATATTTATGTAGACAAACAGGGGTAAGTATCTTAAAAGGATTCAGGAACAGCAGAGTTTTTTTATTTTTTTTTATGAACGCTCTTTAGCTGCTGTGATTCTTAGCGTCCTATTCTATATTGGGCATGAAAGACCGGTAATTTTGCTCAGAGACCTTTTTATCAGGCTTGAGGTTCTTTTACGTGCCATAAATCTATAACATGGGACCACCGGCTTTACTTCCCTTCTGAAGGAAGCATGCTAAGGATTTTTATGCGTGAAAAAATCCATCGCCCTCCGCCGTGTTTGAGCCTGCAACCTTGGGAACTAGAGGCTAGCATGGTAACCACTACACCATGGAGGACGACAGGAACAGCAGTGTGGAAGTATGAGTTATGGTATGGGAAATAAACAGTGTGTTTCATTGTTTGATGCAGTATAAGGAATCAAGTAGTCAATAGAGGGTATATGGGGTTTAAACTGAAATAAAATGGAAAACAATATTGTAGCAAAAAGTCTGAACAGTCAGAGGAAGGGAAAAAAAGTAGGAGTATTGCTGAATATTTAGGAAGAGTAAGGAGAAAAATGGATTAAGAAAGTGAAGGGAGCAAAACAGAAAAAGCAGGACTGTTATCACTGATTAGGGAGTCATGATATGTTGGGACTAAAGAAGACAGTGCCCATCTCAATTGTAGACAATGTGTATAATTATTATACTTTTTTTGTAGCAAAAGATTGAAATAAACATATACCTAGCACATTATCACCTTGCAAGAGCAAGCAAAAGGAGTATATGATACATGAGCAGAATTTTGTACAAACAGCTTAGCATAGATTCTGGAACCATACTGCCATGTGAATTTTTACTTTCTCTAGTTGTTATTCCATCCAAAAAATCAATGTCGAGATTTCACTGGAAACCCATGTTTTGAGACTCGCTGAACTCAAAAGCAAACATTTTTAAATAAAATTTGTGTGTTTCTCTATGAACAACATAACTCTAAAACAAAAAGTGTAAAAAATATCAACTTGGTATTTAAGTTCAGTATCTTCCAAAGATAGGACACGCAGATTTTTAAGAGAATTCCCCCTCCCAAAACATACTTTACATTCAAAGGTTTTCAATATTTGTGACCTTCTCAAAAATGACTGATTAAAATACCATATTTTTACGATATTTTCATGACAAAATGTATATCTTAAATTTTCTACAAATAGCTTATGAAGTCCTCTTCAGTCTGAATGATACTTGTACGAGGGGTGGTCATAAAGTTTTAATTATCACCTGAAAAAAATAAATAATTTTTTTTTTTTTTGCATCTATGTGTCTGCAGTCCTGACACAATTTGAAATCCGCATGCCACAGTACGTCACTAAAGAAGCCAAAAAAATGGCGCGCTCTGTTGATAAAGTGGAGTATCGTGCAGTAATTTGTTTTCTGCATTTAAAGGGGAACAACGCTGCAACAATTCATGCTGAGTTGGTGGAAGTATATGGCAACAATGCACTATCATATGACACAGTGGTTAGGTGATGCAGACGCTTTCAGTGTGGTCAAACAAGTCTGAATGACGAAGAACGAAGTGACTGACCATCTCTTGTGAAGAACTGCGAATCTGAAGAGAAGTGGAGCCCTGGTGCTCCAAAACTGGCGTATCACAATTAAGGTGATAATGGAAAAGATGAAAATCAGTTATGGGTCAGTTTTCAACATCTTGCATGACACTTTAAACCTGACAAAGGTCGCAGGAAGCTGTACAAGTGGGGTCTTTTTGTTCCACCACAATGTCCCAGTTCACTCTGCACAGGACACAGCACACATGCTGCTTGTTTGGGATATCAAATTTTGTTTCACTCCCTGTACTCTTGTGACATGGCACCCAGTGACTTCTTCCTCTTACCTTTGATGAAGAACCATTGTGTGGCAGGCATTTCCAGAATGACGACGAGGTGATTTTCAAGGTGGAGCGCTTCCTGAACAGCCAAAATACAGACTTCTACAATCAAGGTCTCCGCCAAGTCATCCATCATTGGGAAAAATGTGTAAAGAACTAACACCGTCATCAAGTTTCGTGCACAGCTTGACTTTTTCGAGGTAATAATTAAAACGTTATGACCACCCCTTGTACAGGGTTATTTATGAAGAACTGACACATTTATTTCTTTAATTGCTTCAAAACAAGTTATGCTAGCGACAACTTATTATACCTGAAAAGCAAAGGAATTTTGGGAGATTATTAACCTCTATAGCAAATGTTGAAAATGGCACATCTCAACATGTCATTCCATGTTACTGGCTACTCGTTGGAGGACTCTCTTGTCAATGACTTGAATCTCCTGTTGTGCTTCAGATCGTCCAATGTCTGGGAACATGTGGCATAAACCTGTCTTTTAAATAACCCCATAGAAAGAAGTCCAGCGATGTCAAATCCGGAGATCTCGGCGGCCACAGGTTCTTGGAAATTATCTGGTCGTCAAAGAAACTTGCAATTAGTGCCATAGATTCATTTGATGTATGGTATGTAGTGCCGTCCTGCTGAAAATATCCTTGGCTCAGCTCTACATCATCTAGTTGCTCAGCAAACTCCATGAAATCCGTCTGTATTCTGCAGTGTTATCATTGTTTTAAAAAAAAAATTGTCCCACTATTCTCTGTACAGATATTGCACACCAAACTTCGATTTTAACCAGGTGCATATGCGAGTTCACATAGCCAGATAAATGGAACCATGTATCATCTGTGAACCTTGTGATGGACAATATGGCAGGATTTTGCACAATGTACGCCTGAAACCAATGACAATAATTCAGTTGTCTATCCTTATCTGGTTCCTGTAACTGATGGACAACCGTAATCCTATACCGCTGCACTTTTCACAGCTCTCTGACACATTGAGTACCTGTACCCTGTCTCCTACCACAAACATCTTAATTATTTTTTGGGTGACTGATCCAGTCATGCTCTTACAACAATCACCGTGGGAAGCCTATATGAACAAGTTTTGCCTTTTCCATTCACCAGAGATCCAGTTGTTTCCAATTTGTTTACAAGTCCCAGTATTGTGTTTCTTTGGGGAGGATTCCGAACACCAAATTCTCTCTGGTATGCCCTTTGAGTAGCTGTAATTGAATTTGTAATCCAGTATTGCTTTACAAGAGTAGTCATTCATTTAATGTGAACTCCATTTTCATGTTGAATATAACAAACTCTCAAAAACAGTTGCTGACAATAAAACTAACAATTACGAATAAAACATGAACATCTGTGCATCCAGTGACAGGCAATCAAAACTCCAGAACATTCTGCTTAATTTGGTCCTAAAATTGGGGCATTGACTGAATTTTGAACAAAATAATTAAAGAAAGAAATGGGTCAGTTTTTTCATTAATCACCCTGTATAATTGGTAAACCATAAGAGATGGAATTTCAAAGAATCACATACCAAACTGCTTTTTGAATATCTGACTTGGTTAGGCCACTGTATTCTTCTTATATCTACAACAAAATGCTAATGAAAGTTTATCTTGATTAAAAAAATGTAGATAGAAGAATGCTGTAAGAATAGTTTCCAGAAGAGTAGAGAAAGTCATGTGAATGGCAACACATAAGGTCCATTCAGACATCTGTTTGCAGTATAAAACAATGTACCCCTGCATGTTAAGACTGTCATTTATGCTTCCATGCACTGCAGGAAAACTAGGCTTGCCCTTTTGATCTACTTTCCTTTCTCCATACAGTTCATTCATACCTGGTCATTTCACTGGAAGACAAATTATAAGTACAGACTTGCATGAATGAACATAGCAATATTTGTCTCACACACAATTTATATTATGTATTTGTGTACAGCAAATGATTTGCAAAAATGCGATTTCATAAATTTTGTGGGAAGATTTCAGTTTCAATCTAAATTATAAGTTTTCAATTTAATGAGAAAAATCTGATCGTGTTACATTCACATGACTTTCTCTACCCTCAATTGCTGATTAGTGGGTATACAAACTATTCTTACTAAAGCTTAATTTTCCATCTTTCATTCATTCATTCATTATCTGTTTACCCTCCTCTTGTGTAGAACTTACACCTCCCAGGACTTACAGGCGGGTGCCTGGGATCAGAGGCCCGTCGAGGAGCAGACACTCATGGATCAGACAGAACATCCAGGATTTTTCCATCTACTTCATTTAATCCAAATAAATCTTTGCAGAAATAGCTGAATTACACATTTTGTTATAGATACACAGGGAACAGTGATAGTCAAGTGTTTAGGAACTGGATGCTATACGCTGGCCTTAAAACCCCAAGCTCTTTGTATGCAATCATGACAAATGGAATATTGAAAGGACTTGAAAGGAATGACTAAGTATTGAACAATTCAAACCACTAATAACAGATATCTTGGAAATGGCTGATTCCACAAAAAAAGTTATTTGAATAAAGAGATCTACATTTCTTGTGTAGTAAGTTTTTGCCTACGTTTACCAGCTATACAAGATTATACAAAAATCCTTTCCAATAAAGACATCACAGGCTATTCCCAGAAAATTCAATATATGCATTTTATTTGTAATGTAAATGTCTTTAATATATAGTATTTTAATCAAAATTGTTAGGAGCCATTTTTTAAAAAATAAAAATTTTTCAAAAATGTTCCATGTAAAGGGTAGTTTGGGGTGAGGGGAATTTTCTTGAAAATTTTGTGTCGCATCTTTGAAAGGTATTGAACCTAAATACCAAGTTTGGTATTTATCCTACTTTTCAATTTGGAGTTATGCCGCGCGCGCGCACGCACGCATGCACGCACGCACGCACGCACACACACACAGATATTTTTCTAAAAATACTTTTTTGGATTCAAGAGCCTCAAAACATGTAATTTTGGTGAAATCTCAGATCAAATTTTTTAATGGAATGCAATACCTTTTCTACCTACTAGGTACATGGTAGAAAAAGTAAAAGTACTTTCTACTGGATGAAAACAAACATTATTTCCCCTGATTTAGAAAAACATCTGATTGGAAGAGAGCAGACTTTTTGAGTGCTTTGTATAATACTAAATCATTTTACTAATAACAGTAAATATTGAATGAAAGGATATTACTATAATATTGGTGTTTGCAAAACACCCATTTTACCAACAATCGACAACTCATAAATTTGATAGTGGAAATTAGGCTACTCAATTGAGCTTGCAAAGAATGTCTATATGTGTAACAACTCAAGCTGAAAACCTAAGCACTGAAACCTCTGCCTCTGTCAATGAGAATACCATGGACAGAGCACAATATTAGATGAGACATACAACTGACTCTTTGACCCTAACAGGCAATAAGCGCAGTCTCCATAAAAGGAGCTGCTGCTTCCTGACTAGGTAGCAGCCCAATTGGTGTTCTGAGGCCGCATAAGGTGGAGTGCACACTACTTCAAATCTCCCCCCCGCCCAAAAAAAAGGGGAAAATCCCTGTACTGGGGACCAAACCCAAGCCTCATGCTTCACAAGCAGCAATACCACATAACTATCATATGTAGATATGTTACATTTTTACAACACAATTTAAATCAATGATATACCTGTGCAAGAATTAAAATTACTTGAGCACATTTAAAACCATTTTGTACTACGCCTAAGGCCAGTATTCACAGACACCTAATACTTCAAGTACAAATAAATATACTTTCTTTATAAAGTCTGACTCATGGCAATTCATAGTTGCTATGTTCTATTTGTCTGACCAAACTTATTTCAGTTTAACCTGTCTTAAGCTACAAAATGTAGTGATCTTGAGTTATAAGCAAAAAAAGAACTCTTGAAATACAAGAAATTCATGCACCTAGTGCTTTCTGCAAAATATTGCAGATGTACTTTAGGCTTTATAATGAATTTTAATTCCAAAGCATGTTTTCTTTAGAATAAACAGGGTTTAGGAAGCAAAGGTGGAACAAACATTAGTAATAGCTAACCAGCTTTATTCAATTTATTATAACATTTGTTAGCCTACTTTTTAAATGTGGCTGATATTTCATTTTATGAAAATACAGGTTGTAGCTGGAGAAAAAGAAGGAAAAAATTAATGTATTCAACATATTGGTGATATTGTTACTTTATAATGCTTGTAGGAATGTACCATAAAAATGAACTGATTGATTTCTGAAATTAATACTAAATTTTCAGAGCGAATGAATGAGCACTATGGGACTATACATAATAGTAGTTTTACTATGGAAATACATCAAGTTGAAAGGCATGCATGCTTATTGATGGTATTATTTTAATATTACATATAGACTGAGCACTGGCAATTTGTCGTTACTTTTATACTTGTATCAAGACTGGTGGCCAGTGGTTGCCAAGATCTCAAGAGTTCTAGCATTATTAAACACAGAAACCCACAGAAATAAAAAGCCAAAGATATTTTGAGTTTTTTAAAAAATTCTGATATGTTGCACTCACATGACTTTCTCTACTCCCTCTTTGGCAGACTATTCTTACAGAAACTTATTCTATCTACTTCTTATTAATCCAGATAAAATTTCAATTCAAATTTACACACTTCATTGTAGGATACAATACGTTGTCTTATATTACAATAGATAAAGCAATAGTCAGATTTTTAAAAAGCATATTGCTATGGGATGGCTTTGAAATTCCATGCTCTTTGTATGACCACAAGGAAAAACTAAATGACTTCCTATTGAGAAGGGTAAAAGCATTTGAAAATTCAAACAATAACAAGGAATATCTCAGAAATAGTTAAGTTCACCAGAGAAAAAAAAAAACTTTTAACACGTTCTAATTATTTTGTGTAGTAAGATTTTGTCTGTCTCTTATGATTTACTAATTACACAAATCATTCAAAATGAAGATGTCTTCAGAATTTATTCCCAGAAAATTAAAAAAATTAAATTGAGTTTTATTCATGGATGCTCTTTAACGCTGTGGCCCTTAGCATGCCATTTATATTGGGCATGAAAGATTGGTAATTTTGCTCAAAGGCCTCTTTGTCAGGCTTGAAGTTCTTTTACGTAAATCTACAACACGGGACCACCATCTTTACTTCCATTCTGAAGGAAGCCATGCTAAGGATTTTTACACCCCAAAAAATCCATGCCCTCTGCCAGGTTTGAACCTGTGACCTCAGGAACTAGAGACTAGGATGGTAACCACTACACCATGGAGAACAATCCAGAAAATTCAAGAGATACATTTCATTTGATATGAAAATATCTTAAACATATGGTATTTTAATCAAAATTGTTAGGGCCATTTTTGAGAAACTCATAATTTTTTTAAAAATTTACACATAATAGGTAGTCTGGGGTGGGGGGATTTTCTTGAAAATGTTTGTGTTGCATACTTGGAAGATGCTGAACTCAAAATATGTATCCAATTTGGTATTTAGCATATTTCTCATTTTTGAGTTATGCTGTTTTTATTCAAGACGTCTCTAATCGTTTATTTCTGTAAAATCCCAGTATTAAATTCTTGGGTGGAATGTAATGCTTTCTCTACTTACTATAGGTAAGTAGTAGAGAAAGTAAAAATAGGATGAATGCCTAACCTGTTTATCATTGGGCCGCACATTGTTACCGATATGCTTTATTCATGTATGTCTTCATTTAATGCAATTATGGTCATTATACAGTATTATACAACTGAATGGCACACAGTTAAGTTAATGTGTGCAATCAACTGGAATGCACATAATATGTGGAGTCAGCTTTAACTCTCTTAATTGCTTGTCACCAATTAATTGAACATTCCCTCACATCATCAGCTGCACATTGATTGTCAAAATGTTTTCAAGATGTTCCCTGATGAATCTGCTGAAGCCTCTAGTAAGACTATGGATGAACTTGAAAATGCAGTATGTTTCTAGCTTATTGAAATTCATAAGCTATACTTGGCACCAATCAAGAAGGTGATTGACATTTTGTGGAGAGAGGCAATGTTGCCACTCATCGCGACCATGTGGAAGCGTGTTAGAACTGTGTCGAAGGCGACTGGGTTGCGCCTGCATTGTAGAGCGGATATTCGTATACGAAGACAATTGTAAAATAATGAATCTACATGCAAGAATATATGTGTAAAGATCTGCATTAACAGAAGAGACATACCTGTGAAACATTGATGCTTATTCTAATGGGAAAATGCCACTGATTTCCGAATCGCTTGGATCACTGTTGTTGCTGTTGCTGCTCGTTTGATAGACAATGTTGCCACCGCCATCGTCGTCATCATTATCTGAAGAGCTGCTAGAATTCCCCACGGAAATGACAAGCTGTTCTATAGTTTCTTCCAAAACTCCTTCATTTTCCCAAGCTGCACTTATTACACTCTTTGTACGAGTCACCGCTTTTTTCCAGTTTTCAGCTTTTACTGCTGTTAGTGTGCCTCTTCTTTAAGCTTTATTACTGACGACACAGTGAAACCCTTATTGTTTCGCCCAACATAACCCTTTATTTCAGCCCAAATTAATTCAATCGGGTTAAAATGACAATGATAAGAGGGAAAACTAACTATTTTGTGACCATGTTCTGCAGCAATGCTGTCGACTACATAACTTGGAAACACGGTTCCAGTAGTTCACTTTTCTTCAGTCCCTCCTTCACCGTTATATTGCGGCGAACAAGCTACTGAATTATTTCCTCAACTTCTCCTCTTTGAAATATTCTCTCACAGAGTATATTATTTCCCGCGCCTGTTCTTTAATTGGGATACCTTGACAAATACAGTTTTATTCGGTTCCCGAGTGCGCTCAGTTTTTCGTTTAGCTGCGCTATCTTTGTCACTATTTTTGGACATTGTTAAATATCCATTAAACGTGTTAACACAATTATAAATGCTCACACAACACACGCACACAAAATACACGGACTCAAATACACGTAACACAAGGCAATACCACACAAATAGGACGATGCAAAAGATCTTTTCAGTACGCAGACAATCTCTAAACTGATACAAAAACATAAGCAAGCTGGGGCTAAAAGGAGGACATTGTTTATAACTGCAGCGACAGCAGAAGATAAGACTTCATGTTACCGCAACGTTCGCTCGCCCGGCATGTCATACCAATCACGTCTTACAATATCGCAACAAGGCATTTGTGTCTATTGTTGCTCTATAGAAACATCTTAGTTCTAATTGGTCCTTCTAATGGTTGCTATGACGACCGCTGTGACGTATTCATCCCCTCCTATTCCGCCACGTGGTTAGTAACTGTCAATCACCTTCTTGATTGACGCCGAGTATAGTTTCCAAATTTTTTTTTATACATGTCCTCTCCCATGTCAGATTTCTTTGGGGGTTTTAGTTCACTTTCACTAATCTGATTTCATTTTCACTTTTACTTTATGTGGGATGCAATAGTTGATTTTTCTATTCGTTTGCATTTGATGTTTTCCTTCTGTTCTTTGAAGAAGGTGTCAATGCTTCTTTTTGTTTTTTGCAGATGTATACTTCATAACAATTTGATAAATTCTTACCTTTCTCTCTGGTGGTATGTAGTTTGTTTTGCTTGATTTGTCACACTATTTACTGAATGTTGTTACGGAGGCATTGTAGTTTTTTTAAAATCTTCTGAAATTGTAAATTTTCCCCATAATATATCAATTTTCCGAAGTTTTTATTATTTGCTATGGGTTGTAATGTTGTGATTGCTTGATATGTGTTTGTTTCTTGAATTTCAATATTTTCTTGTCAACCATAACTTTGTTAACACTGTTTTGTTCTGCAACTTGTACATGTGTTTGTATTCCATATGGTATTTTGTTAAGCTAAGAGGGATTTGTGTGCCATGCTTATTTAGTGTGTGTGTGTGTGTGTGTGTACATGATTTGCCCCCCCCCCCCTTTTGACTATGAACTAAAATAACAGGTCCTATAGATTTAAAAGCTTGGGTATATTGTCTTGATGTTGGTGCTTAACTATGATGAATATGTTATCTACATATCTGTACCAAACTTTGAACATATATGGAAAGGTAATGTGTGTTTCAATTAGTTCATAAATATGTTGGCAAGGAATGGCAAATACGGGCTTCCTATGACCAGGCCAATATTTTGCTGATAGTATTTTCCTTCGAAAACAGAAATGGAGTAATCAATGAGGATATAAGTGAAGTTTAGAAACTATTTCTTATTTTCTGTGGGAACATTAACTCACTGCAACCATTTCCTTGGGTTATGAGCAATTTGTCTTTGGGGATGTTCGGGAACAAAGCATAAAAATGTTTGAACACTGACATGAATTTTGATAAGTTGGCAACAAGACTCCAACATTTTTAGTTCATTCACCTCAGAAATGTCTCGACATCAACTTGCAGCAGACAACGTAAGCAAATGCTCACAAAACATATTCTGTTTAGTTAATTGCTGAGTGAAACAAGGAGGTGTTTAAGTTGATTCCACTTACATGCATCATGATTAATATTCTACAAACTATTTCTTTAAAGCTCTTCCTTTTAATAAAATCAAAATATTTTAGTTTGGCACTGCACCAGAATTTATTTTGCTACTGTTTGCTATGTGCTATAATCACAGAGTAATAATTAACTGTTGTGACAATGTCTCACAATTTTTCATTGTATAAATAAATAAAGGTTTAGTAAATGTAACTTAATTAAGCAGACTTCAGACTCCAAAAATATCATAAACCTTTAGCTTCACAACTTTATTAACTTTTTCTTATTGAGCAAATACATTGCAGACTATGAATACTGGCCTAAGGGCATCTAATCACGTTTTTCATTCTTTTGCAGAACCAGCAGCATCATACACAGTGGCAATTGTAAATGCACAGAGGGCTATATGAATCATCAAAATGCTGGATTCAAACCTGACCACCAATTAAGCAGTTTAACAAAAGGCAGAGTGGAATCTTTGTATAGCACATAAGCAAAAAGGAAACACCACCAATTTTGCTTTGAAAGGACCCTAACTAGCTGGTCTACTGATTTACTCTTCAATCTACAGATATACTCTTGCACTCTTTTCAAATGTGGCAAAACAAGTACCTAATTCATACAAAAGTATGAGCCTAAATAATGTATGTCTTATTAAATAAACTTGCTTATGATGAAAGCAAATTTGTTGAAATTAATTTTAAAACTGTGATTCTTGTTACTGGTGGCAAAAAAAAAAAAAATTGTCTACATAACTAAAAATCACATGAAAAACGATTAGGTATATTTTCCCAGAATTTCCCAATAAATAATAATATGTGTTAAAGTATCTATGAATTATATGAAAATCTAAAAGCATAGTGTGTCAAGGAAGAACTAAACAAATACAATAAGGTTATTACTTTTAAAGTTCTAAGCATCCAATAATATTACGTTAATTCTCTTTAGTGTCCTCAGTGATTTAATAAAAGATGGTAATGCTAAACAAAGAAAATAGTATCTGCATAAGAGAAGCCAGAATTAGGATCTAGAGATTGTAGTATTCTTATGACACATCTTGCCTTTATATTGAATTATTTTTAGGAGTTTCCAGCTCCATCTAAAGTATTAGGCTTTTGTTATTAACACTGGCTACTTAAATGCTGTTTTCAGTCTAGCTAACATACATACTACAGCAGCTCTACTCCCTACCCAATTCATAACAGCATACACTCAATTATATTAGTATATGAAGAAGGAATGTAATAATTTTTGTTCAAAGGTATTTCAGAAATTAATCATCTGATTTGAACTGTTTCTTTAATGTGCATAGCTTAAACCTTTGTGAATGATACAGGCAACTGCTATTGAAAAATATAATACTGAAAAATAAAATTCTATATTAATATCACGAGTATATTTTACAAGTATGGCCATCTATATACCAATTCTGACCGCCCATGTTCTACAGCCGGCTTGATCTTTTTTAGCAGCTTAATGTTAGTACATTTGTTTTGTTTGAAATGGTTTGGTTATGCTGACCACTGATGTAACATGAGAACAACCAAATTACACATACACAAAGTAAATTTTTAAAACAAAACACTTTCTCCATTTTTTCCTTGAAACAGCTCCCTATGTATGGCGAATACAAATGAGCTATTATCTTATTTTTAAGGAAGAAGACTTCTGCATATTCTGAGTTCTCACATAACATAGATGACTACCTAGATATTTGTGAATTTTGCATTTGTGGAGTGTTACACACAATACATGATGTGGTTAATTGTTATACACTTGTAAAGTGGCTGAAACAATAGAAAAATTGCAAGTATCTCAAACATTTCAATGACAAGAGTAGCTAATTTAGTGGAATTGGAGAATCTAACTCCAGAAAAATTCCAACAAGATTTACCTGCAGAATAAAATCCTTCTACAGGAAATGTATAGTGTTTCTGGCCTTCAAACACAGCTTCGGCATCACCTATAAAGAATATAGAATAGGCAGTTGCATTCAGAAGCAGAGATGAGAATTCCAAAGAGATGCTTCAGAGGTTGATTGCAGAAGACTAAACTCCAATTGGTATTGGGGATTGTAGGTTAGCTGAGTTATGAAAGCTATACCATGTGATTCTGAGAGAATTCAAAATGTTCAAATGAGCTAAGCCATGGGTAAAAGCAGTTGAACAATATAGTTGGAATGGTAACTAGCAGATGTTTTTGTGTTCATAAGAATTTTATTGAGAAACTTTTAATCAAACAATGCTATCAAACATATTTTATAACTAATCAGCAACGCTCTAAATAACAACTCTACACTTGCAATAAATCCAAAGGTCTCTCCCTTCTTCATACATTGTGAGAAGCATTTTTACAACAGTTCAACATAAACCAAACTCGGGAGCAGTCAACCAGCCTCACATAAACGTTGTTCAAGATTATGACAACATTAAAACTCATCATCAAGAAATTGAAACAGACAATTCAATGATATCAAAAAATACCAGACAATTTTGGCAACATCTCAGAGAGAGAGAATTTACAAAGTGTGGCCCTACCCCCACAAAGGTAAGGACATTCCACTCTTTTTCCAAGTACCCTCAGCAAATAATACAAGTACCAAGCATTATCTATCAAGTAGTGAATGGTGCAATATGATCAAAATGAATGCTATGGTACCACCTATTTGGTCAATCCCAGGAGTTGTTCTAGTGCTAGCTGTTGCAGACATTGTGATGAGTTTGAAATCCCTCCTCACATGTTAGGGAATTGTCCTCAAGGACATTATTCTGCATCACAAGACATGCCAACTTTGCTGGCAAATGGTCTCCACTTTAAGGGCTTGGAAGTAAATGAAGAAGTGCATTGCATCACTGATAATAACAGCAACATGTGTGAGTCATCATCTGCATCAACAGAAAGAAGGAGGCAGAAACTATTGATCCAACAATCAGAAGAAGTTGATGCACAAAGAGGAGCAAATATGAACCACAATCCCTTATTTTGTATATAAATACCATATTCTGAAAATTGTTGTGGGTGCTTTCCTCCTTGGCTCATGGAAACTATTACAAAGCATTTTGTTTCATGGAAGGGAAAATATAAATTAGAAAAATTCCGATGTGTTACACTCACATGACTTTCTCTACTCCTGCACAAACTATTTTTACAAACACTTATTCTCCATATGCTTCATGTTAATCAAGATATCGAGATTTTAATCTTATTGCTAATTTTCTTGTAGATGCAAGGGGAATTGGTAGGCTTTAAGCGATAGTCAAATATTTTAAGAGCTGGTTGCTATGTGCAGTATTCCATTCTCTTTGCATACCAGGCCAAAACAAAATGAATAACGAATTCCCATTTGGGAAAAAGGTATAAGTATTGGAGAATTTAAGGGAATAACAACCAATAACTTGAAAATGGTTCACTCAACCAAAAAAAATGTATATGACATAAATTGTGTATTTTAATGCAATCTACATTTTTTGTGCAGTAAAATTTTGTCTATCTCTTATGGTTTACCAGTTACGCAAAAGTTGTTCACAATGAAGAATACTTTTGGAGACATTCCCAGAGAATTCAAGATATACATTTTATTTGTCATGAAAGTATCTTAAATACATATATGATATTTTAATCAAAATCGTTACAGCCATTTTTGAGAAAATTAAAATGTTCAAAAAATGTTCCATGTAAAGGGTAATCTGGGGTGGGGGGATTTTCTTGAAAACCTTCGTGTCGCATCTCTGGAAGATACTGAACCTAAATACCAAGTTTGGTGTTTATCCTACTGTTCATTTCTGAGTTATGCTGTTCACAGACAGACACACACACAGACATATTTCCAAAAGTACTTTTTTTGGATTCAGGAGGCCTCAAAACATGTATTTCTGATGAAATCTTGGTATAAAATTTTTGGGTGGAATGCAATACTTCCCCTACTTACTATATGTAGTAGAGAAAGTAAAAACAATAGAGCCTTAGATTATCACAAAAATAATCAAATATTCTGTAGCCATTCTGAGAAATGTTTAATTATATAATATATTTGAATTTGTATCATTATATAGTGTTAATATTATTGTTATTATTATGTTGTTACTATTATTATTCACTGTCATGTTCGTTTTCCATCACCATATTACTTTTATGTGACTAATTCATATTTTAAGTATTCTGTGTCATAAGGCAAACCTAAATAGGGTGAGATTATTAAATAAACTTTTCCTTTTAAAATTGCATTTCATGATTTTCTGCATAAATTTGAATCTGCATATTCAGTGGAAAGGAAAAAAACATGAATGAGGACACACAGTTTTAAATTCAGAAAAACTACATAAAATTGGCTAACATCTTGATTGTTCTTGAATTAAGAAAATGGGTTATTTACTGCACATAAGGCAACATGATTATTAAGACCCAAACTGTTCAATTTAATGCCTTTGTAAATTCTCAAATCTCTCACTCCCGGGATTTAAAGACAGAATGATTAGCATTAGCTTACAGCTCCCTCAATTCCCCGATCTGTCTGAGGTTTCTAAATATGCATAGTCTAACACATTGTGGTCAATCTTGACCTTTGCTAGGCAAAGTGCGCAAATATTCTCTACTAATGACTACACATCAGGTTCATTTGGATACTTATTGTGCATCCGATTCAGCTATCATAGCTGGTATTTTGTTCACGAAAATGGTCGCTTGATGTCACTACATTCGCATATGCAAGTTTCTGTGCTTCTGTTTTCATTTTGCCAGTTGCAGGAAGACAATAGCTCTAAAATACCTAGAAAATCCTGAAAATAATTCCACCCGGGAAGGGTTAAACATCCCAGCCGATACAATGCCTGTTTATGCAACAATAATCCAAGCATCTAATATTTGGTAAAGGTCTTAGAATGAAGCACAGACAATGATGTGAAAAACTGCATAAGTAGCCAAGGTTTATAACTAAAGCTCAGTAATAAGAATCCCATGTTAGGATAGAAAGGGGTTCAGAAAAATGAGGAGTATTATTTTCTTAGAAATATAAACGAATTTAAAATACAATAAAAAACAATCTCATTTAGTCAATGATTAATTACTTTATAAATACAAATTTCATAGACAAGTTATGATTATTTAGTTTACTTGTATGTAACTATAGTATTCTCTGTACATATATGGATAATTTTTATTTAAATTCCAGTATTATTAGAAAATAAATAGTAAAAAAAGAGAGGGAGAAGCACAAAACTACTAGTTTAAGTTTCAAATACTTTTTCATATAGTATTTTATGTTACTAGATATAAAAAGAAAATACTGTAATTTCACTTCTTTCATCTCAGAGTACTGTAGAACAGTAACAAAACTGAAGTTTTTCGTTCTATAGCCAAGACTGCTTCCCACATTCCTGGTACATGGTCCTGAAAACTCTAGAACTCCTGTATAAAAATCAATAGTGAGCCTCCCTAATTCCAGGCAAAATGGACTACTTGCAAGCATAGGGGTTCTATAAATAATGAATGAATTTTGGGAAGTTTTGTAAATGTACAGATAAATTAATGAAGATGGTGACATGGCGCTAGTCCTATTCTGAGGGGAAGTAAGAAAGGAAAGGATTCAAACTACCATAAATATGTGCATAACCAAATTATATATCAAACTGCTGTGATGCCAACCAAAACCAGCTACATGTGTTACAAAATTAATACCCTCACACCTGTACACAAATTTACACACACAAAGAAAAGTTAGATAAGTTATTCAAAAGCCAAAACCAAAAGCAACATTTAAATCAACCCAAAAGGATCACCAAACCCAAGTGCTATTAAATTGCCTGAAAAACAAAATACTAAACAAAAAGATGGCTTGGGTGGGCAGGCAGGCGAGTGGTTTCGAGAGGCAGCACATGAGCGTACCGGGGGTCTTTAGGAAGGTGAGGTAACTGTCCTGGAACTTGCTCCAACCTGCCGCAGCTCCTGGATCTGATGCCACAGTCGAGGGAACTGCATGAGCTTGCTGAGGTGGTACTGCAACTGGATGTTGTTGCATTACTGGCTGCTGTGGTGGTGGCTGTGGAGGTGGTTGTTGCTTTGTTCCTGGGGAGGCCCCTCTGTCTGCAGAAACCACTGTACTACCCTCAGGGCCTCCCATGCCACTGCTGCTACAATCCTCATCATCACGATCCTTGTGAGAATGTGTGTAGTGGTAAGTGAGGCCTGGACGAGTCTTGTAGCGAGCCCCACAAACTGTAACAAACTCAACCTACAGTTCAAGGCCATAAAACATGGCCAAAAGTATGCAGGCGCCAATCATAAGCTGTCTCTATACTTCAGATTTCCTTACCACCAAGATGTGATCTACATTCAGCTACTACACTGCTACCAGTGGTGGAATTTACAACAATATCCTCTATGCATAACAAATACTAAGTTTCTTGCAGCATGTATGTAACTCTTGTGTACAATTAAATTGTGCAAATGATCTAACCTTACAGTTGCGTGAAGTTTGGTATTCATCTAATATTTTTCTTCTACTGTGCAAAGAAAAGGCTTGTTCTAATATAATGATCTACCACAAAGAGCACTTAAAATTTATACTGTTGTGCAATTTTCTATCAAACCATCTGAAATATGTCAAAAAATTACGAAAATACAGCACATTTTTCATTCACAAAAATAATAAAAGAATAAGTTAACTTCTACTGCTATGGCAAATAAATGTGATTTACATTTTAACTACATCAATATGAACAAAATGCCAATATCAAAAAATTCTAGGGTTGCCACATTTTTATGTAGATACTTTTTACTGAAATTTCTCATACGGTATCCTTACAAATATTCCAAACTGAAGATGACATTCTCATCAACATGTTTGAGTCTTCAATGTTTGCTGCAAATGTTTATCAATAAAACTTTTTTATTGACACATGAATTTTCTGAATCTGAGTACATACACTTCCAAGATCATATAGCAAGCATAGTAATGTATCCCATAAATCACATTCAACGTTTTTCTGTACTGATCTTGAAGCAACTATTCTTAACTGACTTAATTTTGATGCCATTTCAATTTTTGAAATATTTTTCACTTTCATTAAGGCATTTATTTTTACACATTTCAGATTCACTGTACCTGCAATTATACTAACATCTATAGGTGAAAAAAATACTTCAACATAGACCACCCTTTTCTCTTTCAAACTGAGACATACTTGTTTAAACCTACTTGAATGTATTTAATGACATCAGTGTCAATAAAGGAAGAAATAAATAATACTTCTGTATAAGCTGTGATTCTCCACAAAGCGACTGCGATTTTTTTGCATGTGGAAGTCAAAATCTCCTCCATAAGACACAGCTGGCAGAAAACTTAGTATGAGACAGAACATCCACAATTTATTCATTAACTCCTTTCACGATATGAATGTTAAAAACATCAACTGTAAAATGGGCCCAAGCAATATGAACAAGTATAGACATATGTCACATGCATTACTTCTAGTGCTTTTCAACTCTTAATTCCATTAAAATTTCTTTTACAAATTAATTTAAATAAATTGTCTGAGCTATTATTTGAAAGTTACTTTTAAAATGAAACATTTCAAAGCAAGTGTATTGTAAAACAGACACATCTTCATAATCACTTTAAATCATACTTGCTTCCTTCCCTTTATGGTATAACATACACTTCCAAAATATCTGAGGAATAGAACATAAAATCTGTCTTCCTCATCTGAACTCCATAATTAATTACTTCCAAAAACACATTGATTAGTAAGATATGCAAAGCTATAAGTAGGTATTTCAGCAGTATTTCATGAGTTGAAAACGATTGCAGCACAGGGGAAAATCACTTCCGAATGTTGCTTGTTACCATCATTTTTTCACTTTTGTTGTTCAGGTTTTCAGCATATTTTTCCATTTTCATCAAGCTTTAAACTGTTTTACTGCACTGTTCTGACATAATGTTTTCTTATATGCATGGTTTTATAAGTTTTTCTCTTGAAAGCAATTCACTTTCTGCTCAAAATCGGGCAAAGTTAAAACTCAAAAACAGGGATACAATGAAGCCTGCAATTACAGAAAATCAGCATGGGTTACAAATTCTGGGAAGTTAAAGGAAGTGTAACCAGTATAATACTTTTTAAAACATTAATTCGTTTTACTTCAAAAACCTTGCCAGAGCCCAAAATTAACTGTATGCTTCATACATTCTAAGCATGTGCACAAAGAGTACCTATCATAACAGTAAATTATATGTCATTGTTGGAAGTGAAGGATAAGAATAGAATTCATGCCTATAACTGAATTTCACAATTTTTATAAATGTAATGAATTATGATTCTTGGTGCATGATTTGATGCTTATGGTTTTTAGCTTTTAGTTGTCCATGTGAGCAATCTGTTTTTATGGTTCCCCTATTTTATCATTTTGAGCTGTTTACTTTTTCTTACTCCAGTATTTAGCCTAACAATACATTCATCTATGCTATTTGTCATCAATGAAGGTAATGTTTAGGTTTATGGTGGACCTGTAAATCTCACATTTTACCACTTTCTTTTACTTCTTGCTTATAGTACATATATATATATATATATATATATATATATATATATATATATATAAAAAGGTCATTTGAAATGTTCTTGAAATGGCCCACAGATTGCAGCAGCATTTCTGAAACAGTTTTGTTTTCAAATCCAGGCATCTTTCATGGAAATATTTGTGCAACAACAAGAATGTTAGTAGACATAGCTGTTTGTTACAGTCCGTAAATGTGTATATAAGAAACATGACAAATATTGAAGATTGTACAGTTATTAAGTAGAATCAAACTGAAAAATTCAATGCCATAGCTGGGATTTGAACCACGGATCTCCCGGTCTCCGTCTGGTTGCTCTAACCACAGAGCTACCATGGCAACATGCCGGTACAGCATTAAATTCTCCAGCTGATTCACATTTTTCCGGTAAACCACATTTCAAATTGTATTGAGATGACATACCCCAATGGCAACTTACGATGCTGTAAGTACTTTAATTCCTGGGCTTCATAGTTTCAACCACTATTAGCTCAATTAATGGAATTAATTGTTCTTCCACACAAGCTGTGTGTTGGACAGGGTTGAAAAGGTAGAATCAGACAAACGATTAAAAATGGGTGGTGACCGAATGGAGACTGGGAGGTCCGTGGTTCAAATCCCAGATATGGCAGTTATTAAGTACTTCATAAGGAAGGGTATGAATGTGATAGATATTCATATCGATATGACAAAGACTTTAAAAGACTCTGCACCATCATTTTCAACCATTCCTAGTGGGCCATGAGGTTAAATCCTGCCATGAAAGCTTGGAAGATGACGCATGCAGCAGAAAGTCATAATCTGCCACAAGAGAAATCAATAAAGTACACAACATGGTTCTGAAGGATCACCGAATGAAGGTGGCTGTAATTGCTGAAGCTCTGAACATTTTGGAGGAACAGGTGTTTCACATTTTGAGAGAAGAGCTGGGCAAGATGGGTGCCATGAATGTTGACTCAGAGAGCAAATCTCTGAGCAAAGTTTGGTCCATTTTCAGAGAGGTCCGAATGATTTTGTGCATAAATTAGTAGCAAATTACAAAAAATGGGTGCACTGTTACATACCTGAAATGAGGCAGCAGTGTAAGCAATTGAACACAGAGATTCTCTACTACAAGAGAAGTCAAAGTGTATGAAATCAGTCAGGCAGATCATGGCGCCAGTTTTCTGGTATGCCAAGGATGTGCTGCTAATTGATTATCTTCCCCCTAGAGAAATCTATCACCAGAGCATACCATGTTAACCTTCCAGACCGACTGAAGACTAAAATATGCAAGGAAAGCTGGGATTGGCAAAGAAGGAAGTCATCTTGCCCTCACGTATATGTTGCTACAATGGCAAAAATCAGTGGAGTGGAGTGTGATTACTGACACATTCCTTATTCCCCTGACTTAGCTCCATCAGATTTCCATCTATTTGCTAAACTGCCTTGAGGGAATGATAAATTTTGTCTGATAAACTTAATTTATCAGTTGAGGTGTATTTTACAGTCCTGGAGGAATCTAACTTTTGTGACAAGATAAATGCCATGGAGCATCCCTGGAACAAGTGCATTGTTGTGAAGGGAGACTGTAGTGAAGTTTTGATTTAACCTTCCCTCAATTAAATGTTTTTTTGCTATTTTATACAAAAATGTTATGGTTTGTACCAATAATACATATGTATGCAATGTTAAATTTTACCTGAACTTAAATTTTCTACAATTCTAAGCTTCAAAAATGATCTTTTACAGCCAATGTTTCTCCCAATTTTGTCTTTTTTACTTTCTCTACTACGTATAGTAAGTAGGGGAAGTATTGCATTCCACCCAAAAATTCGATACCGAGATTTCACCGGAAATACATGTTTTGAGACCTCCTGAATCCAAAAAAAGAATTTTTGGAAACATGTCCGTGTGTGTGTCTGTGTGTCTGTGTGTGTGTGTGTCTGTGTGTGTGTCTGTGTGTGTGTGAACAGCATAACTCAAAAACGAACAGTCGGATAAGCACCAAACTTGGTATTTACGTTCAGTATCTTCCAGAGATGCGACACGAAGGTTTTCAAGAAAATCCCCCCACCCCAAACTACCCTTTACATGGAAGATTTTTCGAAAATTTTAATTTTCTCAAAAATGGCTCTAACGATTTTGATGAAAATATCATATGTTTAAGATAATGTCATGGGAAATGAAATGTATATCTCGAATTTTCTGGGAATGTCTCCAAAAGTATTCTTTATTGTGAACAACTTTTGCATAACTGGTAAACCATAAGAGATACACAAAATGTTACTACACAAAAAGTGTAGATCGCGTTAAAATACACAACTTATGTCATATACATTTCTTTTGTTGAGTGAACCGTTTTGGAGATATTGCTTGTTATTTCCTTAAATTTTCCAATACTTATACTTTTTCTCAAATTCGTTATTCATTTTTTTTATGTCCTGGACATGCAAAGAGAATGGAATGCACCACATAGCAACCAGCGTTAAAATATTTGACTATCGCTTAAAAGCTACCATATTCCCCTTGCATCTACAAGAAAATTACCAATAAGATTGACATATCGATATCTCGATTAACATGAAGCATATGGAGAATAGGCGTTTTTTAAAAATAGTGTGTACAAGAGTAGAGAAAGTCATGTGAGTGTAACACATCAGATTTTTTTTGTTGAGTGAACCATTTTCGAGATATTGCTTGTTATTCCCTTAAATTTTTTAATACTTATTTTCTCAAATGGGAATTCGTTATTCATTTTTTTGTCTTGGATATGCAAAGAGTATTAATCTGTGTGAAAGGGAATGGTGCTGCACCTAGCAACCAGCTATTAGGATATATGTATGTGCTTAATGGCTACTGTATTTCTATATTGCCCTTGTAAATATATATTGCCCTTACATCTACAAGAAACTTAGCAATAAGATAGAGTCTGCAAATGTTTATCTCGATTAACATGAAGTAGATGGAGAATAAGCGTTTGTAAGAATATTTTGTACAAGAGTAGAGAAAGTCTTGTGAGGGTAGCACATCCGATTGTTACTTTCTCTACTACGTATAGTAAGTAGGGGAAGTATTGCATTCCACCCAAAAATTCGATACCGAGATTTCACCGGAAATACATGTTTTGAGACCCCCTGAATCCAAAAAAAGCATTTTTGGAAACATGTCCGTGTGTGTGTCTGTGTGTGTCTGTGTGTGTGTGTGAGTGTCTGTGTGTGTGTCTGTGAACAGCATAACTCAAAAACTAACAGTCGGATAAGCACCAAACTTGGTATTTACGTTCAGTATCTTCCAGAGATGCGACACGAAGATTTTAAAGAAAATCCCCCCACCCCAGACTACCCTTTACATGGAACATTTTTCGAAAATTTTAAGTTTCTCAAAAATGGCTCTAACGATTTTGATGAAAATATCATATGTTTAAGATAATGTCATGAGAAATGAAATGCATATCTCGAAATTTCTGGGAATGTCTCCAAAAGTATTCTTCATTATGAACGACTTTTGCATAACTGGTAAACCATAAGAGATAGACAAAATTTTACTACACAAAAAATGTAGATCGCGTTAAAACACACAACTTATATCATATACATTTGTTTTGTTGAGTGAACCGTTTTCGAGATATTGCTTGTTATTTCCTTAAATTTTCCAATACTTATACTTTTTCTCAAATTCGTTATTCATTTTTTTATGTCCTAGACATGCAAAGAGAATGGAATGCGCCACATAGCAACCAGCGATAAAATATTTGACTATCGCTTAAAAGCTACCATATTCCCCTTGCATCTACAAGAAAATTACAAATAAGATTGACATCTCGATATCTCGATTAATATCAAGCATATGGAGAATAGGCGTTTGTAAAAATAGATTGTACAAGAGTAGAGAAAGTCATGTGAGTGTAACACATCAGATTTTTTATTATCTGTTTCTGCTCTCTAATCATAATAGTTGATTCTCATAAGATCATGGCAAAGCTGTAGGCATGTAACTCTCTGCTAGAGAGCTTAAGAAGGCAGGCTTCATAGGTTACAAACCAAATTGAGCCATCGTCTGGCATGCTGGATGTATAAAAGTAAAGAATATGCCAAAGTACTTCACTTCAAAGTATCGTTGAAACCTATTAAAGAATAAAAAATTATATTTGATTCTGTTTGTAAATCCCATTAAGTGTAGAAATATAATTTAAGACAATTATTATCTTGTGACAATGCATATTTCCAACATGGGCGGCCATGCATGAAAACAACATTTTGATTTCTTAACACACAGCAATATATCCAGGGTACATTTAGTTGAAACCTTATTTCATTTATGTAATGTTCCCTATCCTGCCAAATCCTCTGTTAACCCAGAAATTATAGAATTCAAAGAAATAAGGCAAAAAAGTGAAGGTTAATGAGAAAGTGGAAATTTTAAATCTGGTTTATGTAAATTTTGAAGCATGTGTGGACTTGGCTTTGCAACTTGGCATACCAGTATCTACACTGAATACAATTGTTAAAAATGGTGTTGAAACTGAAGAGGCATACATGAGCAGAGGTGATTTTACAAAATGCAAATCATTAAAGCAGTCTCCTCTGCAAGAACTGGAATCAGTTCTTGGATTATGGTTCAAACAAGCCCCGCTAGCAACATATCTGTGGCAGTGTGCTCCGGGAGAAAGCATTGTACTTGACAGCTCGGCTTGGAATCGATAACTTCAAGGCTTCAAATGGATGGATAGATTGATTTACAAAGTGCCATAACATAGTGTACAAAAGTCTATCAGGGGAGAATGCAAGTGTGAGCACTGATACTGTGGAAGAATGGAAAGCTGGAGCTCTCCTTAAGGAAATAGAGAGCTATGAAACAAAAGACATTTATAATATTGATGAAACAGGGTTGTTTTATAATTTGCAGCCTCAGAAGACTCTGGCTTACAAGGGGAAAGTTGCTATGGTGGAGTGAAAGTGAAGCAGAGGTTTACAGTTTTTTATGCTGTAATGCTGATGGAAGCAACAAATTATCACCATTGATAATTGAAGCCACACTGATCCAAAAATGTTAAAACGCTGCCAACTTCCTTTAAAGCTAACTGCAACTCTTGGATGATGGGAGCCATTTTTTAAAGTTATCTGTTGCAACTTGACAGAAAGATGGGGTCACAACATCGTAAAATTGTTTTGTTTATTGATCAGTGTATGGTACACTCTAAGAATGTTGCATCAACATTAAGAAATGTATAACATGTATTTTTTCCTGTAAACTGTACCAGTAAACTGCAGCCTTTCTTTAGATTTGGGCATAATTGTCAACTTGTATTTTTACTGGAAGCAGGTTGTGCGCAAAGCAATTGCAATGGTTGACAATGGTGTGACAGATGCAACAACAATCAAAATAAGTGTCCTCTAAGCAATGAACTTTATTTCTGAAGCATGGCATGCTGTGACTTAACCAACGATCCAGAACTGCTTCAAGAAGGTTGGTTCCCTGTAGGAGATCTTGATTTGGAGGAACCTGTGCCGAATGGACTAGATGAGTTGGAGGAATTGGCATGGAAAATGGTAAACTCCACTGAAGTAGACTTTAATGACTACGAAGATAATCCCAAAAGTAAGGTCACCAATTTTTTTTAAAATACAAAGAAACTTTTATTGACAACAAATGGTACATAGTTTTGAAGCTTTAACATTTGTCTATTTTTCCACATAATTGCCATTTCGGTCGATGCATTTTTGTAGACGCTGTGGCAGTTTTTGTATGCCCATGTCATAGCAGCTTGCCGCCATGCTCTTGAAAAAGTGATGGACCTCATTTTTCACTTCATCGTCGTCACCGAAGCGCCTTCCACCCAAGTGTTCTTTCAACTTGGGAAACAAGTGGTAGTCACTGGGTGCTAAGTCCGGACTATAGAGTGGACGGGTGATGGTTTCCCATCCAAACTGTTGCAGAAGATTCATGGTTTGACGGGCGGTGTGGGGGCGAGCATAGTCATGGAGAAGGCTTATGCCCTTGCTCAACATTCCTCTTCTATGGTTCTGAATTGACCGTCTGAGTTTTTTTAATGTCTGACAATACCTGTCGGCATTTATTGTTGTCCCAGGATCCATAAAGTCGACCAACAATATCCACTTTCGATCACAAAACACAGTTGCCATGACTTTACTGGCAAATTGTGTTCTCTTGAATTTTCGCAGCTTGGGTGAACCGGAATGCCACCACTCACGTGATTGTTGTTTGGTCTCAAGTGTGAAGTGGAAAGCTTTCATCACCCGTGACTATTGTATCCAAAAGGTTGTCCTTTTCATCTGCACAGCGTTGAAGAAATTGGTGGGAAGTTTCAGCGCGTTGCCTTTTGTGATCTTCTGTCAGCATTCTTGGGACCCATCTTGCGCACACCTTCCAAAATTTCAACTCTTCAATCAAAGAAATCTCAGGAACAATAATGCAGAGCTCATCAAGAGTGATCCGCCGATCTTGAAGCATGATTTGTTCAACCTTTGCAATTGTTTCATCAGAAATGGACGGTCTCCCGCTTCTTTCCTTGTCATGAATTTCCGTGCGATCATTTGCAAATTCTCTACACCACTTGCGGACATTTTTGACATCCGTACAAGACTCTCCATACACTTCCATCAACTGTCGATGAATTTCGACAAGTTTAACCTCTTTTGCACTCAAAAAGCGAATAACTGCGCAAACTTCGCACCTGGCAGTAGTGGCTAATGGGAGCTCCATTATAACTGGCTGCCAAGCCAAGACTGAGGGCGCTAAGGGATGTGCGGTGGTTTCTGAAGAGAGTGGAGGGAGGAAGGAAAAAAGCAGTATTGCCAAACATCCACAAAAACAGCTTCCCTGCGATCCCAGCGCTTTGGAGACCTTACTTTTGGGATTACCCTCGTATATCAGCTGTGATAATGAACCATCAGTGTGTGAAGTACAAACCATACACCAAGTTCTGGGGCACAGGTGTGTACCACAGAAGAAAATAGTGATGAGGAAGAAGAACCATAGCAACCAAAAATCTACATTCCATAAGGTGTTAAGTGGCTTGGATGCAGTAAGAAGTTACCTGCAGACCTTCGACACTGATAGTGAACATTTAGTGATGTGTAACAAGCTTGAAAATGACTTTACAGACTAGCAGAGAAAATTAAACATGTTGCCATAATGGATTGACTAAGAAAGTAATGTTTTGTAGGTCTTGACTAGCAGTTGTTCCATATTTATTCAGCATTCATTTATTATTTATTTAGTTCTTTGCATATAGTATTATGTCGGATGTTAATTTGAATAAAACTGCATGTGTGAAACTTTTCATGGTTTCCTCAATTTACATCATCTTTCAGTGGTCTGCAGTCAAGTGTAAAATAGGGGTTTCACTGTATGTTGAAAAATAAGAAATTTAAAAGATAAGTGGAATCGTTTTGTGCTTCATCTCAAGAAATGTTTTCAAATATTCCTTGTATCTGTCAACCATTAACCTAATTTCAGTTTGACTAGCTAAATAATTTTTGGGGATTTTTATTATAACTATCACACAGATGTGAAATTGCTTCAGGCAACAAAAGACACTGTGCACTTGCATGCATTCTATTTTTTTTTTATTCTTTCTTTTCTTTTGCTTTCCATCCATTTCACATTCCATGAGATACTAAAGATAAAGAAAATACTTGGGAAGTTGCCTTCAGAGACTCCTAGACATGGAGCTTTCTATTACCATGTTAATGAAGATCACAAACAACAAACACTGTTAAATCAGAAGCATTTTCAAACTATACACTGAGCTTGTCACAAAGGGAGACAGTATCTGTGGCAACCCTTAACTAAATAAATCATAAGCTCCAACTACATTGCTGCAAAATAAATACCGTGTCTTACATTCTATAAGTCTTTGGAGTAAAACAATGAAGTCTTTCCAAACGTCCATTCACCATACATCCCTGTGCAACATAATAAAAAGCTTAATTGCAAAATAAATATCTTCTCCTCATTTTATGATTATGTCAATAATGTAGACCTATGCCATACATTCAACAAAATTTCAAGCTTCAAAGCAATAACATTCGTTACATTGGCAGGCAAAATAAAGCAGCCGTTTGAAACAACATTTTTAAGAAAAAGAGATTAAAGAGACAGCAAAACAAGAATGAATTCTACAGACAGAATGCATATAAAAATCTAAATCTATATTGATTTGTTAACTGCAGAATGATTTACATTCACCATAGTCACCATGCACAAGAATACTGTTATCTAGTTTACTTATGTTAGCCTATCTAATGAGTGTGTAGCATTCACAGAATAGCTAAGTATAAATACATATAGCACTTCTAAGCTACACATAAATATATGTACAGAAAAAACAACAATTTTCTTTTTCTTATAAACAAAGTCTTGGGATGTCAAATATGTGCAATCTTTAAGCAACTTATAAAACCTTGTTAAAGTGAACATTTTAAATGAGCTACATTGCTTCTCTCAGTTTTTATCAAAATATTGCTGTTAAAGATAATGATCTTGTCATGGTAAGTTTACTAATTACTGTTTATGCCAGGACATTAATTCTTTTTTCCTTAAAATTATAAAAAAAAAGTTAAATTTAAACACTGTTAATGGGCAAGTCATTTCTTTCCTTTCATTATTTTTTTAAATGGTCTTAGGAGGAGACAAATCTTTAAAAAATGCCTCTGGGAGAAATAAAACCAAACTTACGTTCACATGAGAATGGCTTTTCAGCATCTGTCAGTGCATCATAGTTTATCTTTTTACGTCCCCGACCAGGTCCCTGAAGCAATAAAATAATAGGTTCATTAGCTTTAATTTATGGTATAAACACTTTGCCACTGATCAAATAATAAGTTTGGAAAAGTCTGTACTGGCTAAATATAACATGGATTTTGAAGGGTGCCTAGAGGAAATAAATATATAGCTTTTAAGAACACTTCATATATTTAATCACAGAAGCTTCAGGTTAAGTTGCATAAAGCAGCTATTCTTTGGAGAGCAACAATAATACTACAAGGAGATTATATGTATGACATGAAGTGCATTCAGCACATTCTGCAAACTAATAATGCATAATTTAACTTTCTCATTGCTTCTCAACTCTTCTCTGTTGCTACAGATGGTAGGGAAGTCAGCGCCACTAACCTCTCTACATGCAAGTTAGAGCACTTCATAAAACTTTGGTTTAGACAATCTTGAGTTCAGCTTTCATTCATGCTGCAAAGCCACGTAAAGTTGGGGGATGGTATGCATAAATGTACACAAAGGTGGATCTCAAATGCTTAGCTGCTAATATAAGACAGATGCAGTTTTATAACTGCATTTTAAGATAAAAAGTATAGTATTCAACTCAGTATTCGACATATATTGTCATACTTCTTTGAGTACAAGACAAGCCCCCCTTTTTCCTGAACCTGAATTAAGAATTTCACATGTTATATAAAAAAAAAACAAAGACATGACAAGTTAATTTTTTAAAACAAAATTTAAAACAGCTATTGCATATGTATACTTGCCAACTTCCTGAAATTAAAACACATAAAACCTTCCTTTGTCCAGCAAAATGTAATAATTTTGTGATGACAGGAAATATATAGTTCATAAAATGTTCAGTGTAGTAAATATAGAAAAATTACATGTAAATTAAATGAAAATCCCATTTTATAAGAAGACTTGGTAGTACGGCTTTCTGTCACATATGCTGGTACCACAATAAACACACATTAAAGCAAAGAACATCAACTTCCTATGCTATATACAAGATTTCTAGTCCATATTTTATGTTTCACAACATGAACTATAAAAAGAAAACTGACTCAAAAATGGAAGACTTCCATCCCGCAGCCATAAAATGCTAGTAAGATAAAAAATGTACGTGAGAGAATTGACTTTACAATTCATGTTGTCCATTATTAAATGTTTACATCCATTTACTGCTCACTGGTTATTAGATGTCACTAGTGGTGCAACAAAATTTTAAAGCCACATGCCATGAACTTTGTTGTAGCCCAGTGAAGGGCGACAGTGGTTGTAATGAAGGACAGACCAACATATAAGCTCTAGCCTATCATAGCACTGTATACCAATTAGTGCTGTACATTCAGTTTGAAATTTTAAATTAACAGTATAATGCAACAGAATTTAATGCTTTGTCATGTCCATGGTGAAAATCTGTAACACTTTGAATCTGCCCACAAAGCCTTAGTCATAAAATGGCCTCTGCTCTGTTCATTTTACAAGCAAGCTGTAAATTTGGCAGTATGCATAATGTTTTGTAAAAACTGAAGCAGAAATGATGATGCAAGTATAATGAAAAACCCAGTGCTTAAGGTGTTTTTCAATCTGTCGACAGTCCTGACGTTGCTGCCGCAATTTTAACTTCCATTGCAATTCTTTGGTCTCATCACCTGATTAGCTCATACGATACAATTGTGATTGTTCCCTTTCACCTTCTTTCAAAATTGTTTCAAGTCATTGGAATCAGAAAGAGACAATGATAAATGGATTTTCTTAAGATATATTACGAGAAGTACGCATATACAACTTGTAATGCATTATAGTTAAGTATTTGCTTGGAAATGTATGAATAGGTGAAACACGAGGGGAAGCAATATCTACCTCTTTCTGCAAAACTATCATCTGCCAAAGTACCAATTAGAAAAAATAATTTTGCAATTTCTAGTTTGACTACATAAAAAATACTTTTATACCAATTAAAATATTTATAGCCCTCAAATATTATCTAAAATCTAGTACGCTTGTTACCACTTAACTTACTAAAGTGACATGAAACATATACTTTGACGTTGACATTAAATCTAGCATTTCCCATGGGTATCTCATTTCCCTCAAATCAAATCTGTGAAGGTTGAAGCTTATTTCTTTCTGTGTGCTATTCAGAAAGGAAATGCAAAATGACCCGCAGTTTTCAATCTGTATATTTTGGAGGAACAAAGGTGTATATTTTGGAAAACATCACTGTTTAAATTTGGGAAAATACTCTATTTTCTTATAATAGATTTGTAAATGTCTTACGGATAAAAGCTGTGTGCACACGCATACCCATGTTTTGGGGAGAAATGCCTTAAGCAATCACTATTTCACTCACAGACCAATGCTTAAGCTACAGAGTTGATTATTTCAAGGCTAAAACTAAAGGTAATAAAAGTGGGGCATGTGGGAAACTTTAATCT